>JBBPBS010001012.1:4192673-4232371 GCA_037974835.1 Cicer judaicum
AAAAGAAAACTATTAAAATGAGAACCAAGGGATTATGAAATATGTTCAAAAACTACTATACTTTCTTTGACTCGTAAAAACATTCAATGACATAGTTGACATAAGAGTTTAAAATATGTTTTATTTTAATTTACTTTGAAAATAATTTTACAAAATAGTTGTTATCTTAAATAAAAACCTAATTTAGAAACAATAAAAATAACTATGAATGAGAAAATTACTAAAAAATTATTGAAAGATAAAAGGGGTGGAGTCGTCATTTATGACGAGGCAAGTAGAAGAGAGTTTCCATTTATTCATTCTCTTCAAGATCAAATATGCTAATAACTTTTTTCCTTTTGTGCCTTTGATTTCTTTTCTTTAAAATGTTCCACTGCTTTCTATTAAGAGTATTTTTTTTTTTCTCAACACTAACAAAACTTTTGTGCATGTAATACTCTTGGGTTTCTTCTCATGTGTAATCATAGAAACTTGTTGCAATATATATATATATATATATGAGTAATGCAGTTAAACCTTATTATATCGATTCTTATGTATATATTAGATTGATTATTTGTCGGATCTAACATCAAACATTGTAATAAATAGTTAATTATAAAATCAATTAAAATGACATATGTAACAAGTCAAAATTTAAAATTGATTTATTATATCGATTAAATTTGAACCAATCTAACAAGTCAATTCAAAGTTGATTCATTACATGAGTTAAATTTGTACTAATCAAGTCAAATTTAAAATTGATCTATTACATCGTTTAAATTTGAACCAATTTAACAAGTCAAATTCAAGATTGATTTATTAAATTAGTTAAATTTGAACTAATCTAACAAGTCATATTCTAAGGGATCAATGTCAACAATCCTTCCAGCTGGCAAAACATTAACATTACGTTCTACATTACTCTCCATCAAGAAATTATTTTGGCAATTTCTCATAATTTTTGCAATTGTTCCACTTGCAAAATCTTTCACAACAATAAAAAAATTCATTCCTAAACTTATCAACTATGAGTTAATCTGCTATGTAAATTAGAGAACAAGAATAAAAGAAAAATGTACTGGTAAGGATTGACAAGATAAATGCTTATAAATGATACTATTGAAATTAGTAGCATATTTGCTTCCAAGAAATATCTCTATAAACTAGAGAATAGTATACACCTTTTACCCTTCACTTTCTCACATAAAGGTTAGGTAGTAGAATCTGGATGTAATTAAATATGTAGAAGTTCTAGCAATAGAGCTATAAAAAGTGAAAAAAGTATTCTGGAACAAGTGAAAAAAGTTCATACATAGCTGTTATTAGGGCTAAACCCCTTTCTAGATCATTTGTTATGTGCTTGCCTTTCTTTGACAAAATTGGCATTTGCAAAGCAGAGTGAGCCGGAACTTATGCAAATCACTATGATGCCAGGCGTGCTTACCGCCATCGGATATTGAGTTACATCATAGAATGCTTCTGTTCTTGGAACTCTACCTAGAATTTCTAATCCAGGTCGAATTGATTGTATTAGTATCTTTGCAAATGAGATTGTCACCTGCACATCCAAAACAAAACATAAAATTAATACATTATACAAATTCTGAAAGTCAAGGAAAATTTGTACAAATCAACTCTACATTGAAGGCTTAATAATAATGTAGTTACAGAGCAAGTAGTTAACCAAAATTAATGAATTTTACATTAGTTACTGCTTATAAGGATGCTAGTTAGTAGTTACTCACCAATAAATGAAAAAGATTGAAAGTGGTTAATAGCTTACAGCTACAAGAAGACCAATCTCTACAGATGCAACCAAGACGCCAACGAAAGCTCCAATACAGGCAAGAAAGTCTAACTTGTCAACCTTCCAGATATAGCGAGCCTCATTTACATCGATTAATCAGGAAGTGCAGAGAGGATGATAGCAGCAAGGATAGCCATAGGGGTGTAGTATAAGAGTCTTGCAAATAATTGCAGGAACAAAATCACAGTAATGGTTTATTTGAGACTGCTGTTTGACATCCTGCACTATAATTAACTGCTGTCCTTGAAAAAGAACCTGCAACAAGAAAATATAGAAAAACATTTAGACACGCCTCATACAGCCTTTCAGCTGTTATAAAAGAGAAGTAAGACGGTTTCAATATGTTTTCATTCTTTAGAGATAAATAACTTTTTGCTTTTAGTTCCTACAGTAATTTTTTTATTTTCGGTCTTTGCAAATATTTCGCCTTTTACTTTTGGTCCTTATTGTTTTGTTTATTAAGGGACTAGAAACATTTAAACCAAGAAAGGTTTTTATGATGATTAAAAACAAAAAGTGATATATTGCAGAGACCGAAAAGCATATTTAAACTAAGAAAGATTAACGATTGAAAAAAGACATCACCAGTTGCCACATAGCGTGAAGTGAAGGATCCAGCAATGTTCAGGAATCCCATTGACAACATTTATCTGTTCCCATCAAGATAATATCCCTTAATGGATGCAAAAGATCGACCAGCAGCCATTGCTTCATGAATCAGAAGTTCATATGGCCATATTGGTCACAAGACTCCAAATTGAGAAATAGAAATAAGGTTTAGCAAAGAAGGTGTAATACTACCCACGTCCATAGTATTAAAAGTTTGGAAGTACAAATATAGCCTAATAGTGGTTAGTACATAGTGGTTAGACCGTTTTCTCCCCAATTATACCAATCTCTATTAGATTTTCAAATGCTACGTGGTTTACTTGTTTTGGAAACTTAAGTTTTCCCTGTGAACAAAGACAAGAAATTAACATACTAACCAATCACAAAATGAATAGCTAAGCACTTGCAATATAATCTTCCACACAGTTTTTCTTCCAGGAGTCCATCATTGCTGCACGACAAATTGAAAGTATTTAGAAACCAAAGTAATCCTACTTGTAATCCATAACATGTAATCACAAGACAAAAACCAAGAAACTGACCAACAACATATATACAGCGCCCATTTACATAAGGTTGGTTTTGTTGCGACCTATTCGGCAATTTTATTGGTTCAAGTAAGAAAATGGTAATATAGATACTGAGAAAAGCAACAAACTGAGCTAAGATTGCTATAGAAGAGGAAGACAAAGGAAATTCGTCGTCAGCGGGGAAGTAAAAAAAAAATGCAAAAGATTGTCTTTAGATATTCTTAATATTTCTGCATGCGCTATGCTAACTGTCTAAGGATGTGTGTGTTATTTTAGAGTTGGTGCAAGAATTATTACCATTGGACAACTCACCTATATATAATTGGACTCACTTTCTCTCTTTTTCAACTAACTCATTAGTCTAATTCCTCTTTTTCTTCTAATCTAACTTTCTACCTGATTCTTGCGCAATAAAGGTTTTGTTTTCTGTTTTCCTCACCGCCATCAACAGAGTCGCCGTAGATCTTGATGTTACCTGATTCATTATCTTATCACATAGAGATTGTGAAGCATCTCCACTATTTTTGTGCAACATTTAAAAATTCCAACATGTAATGAAACCATAAATATATGTTTCCAATAGGCACAACCATTGAGATATTCACAACAACATGATTCCAGAAAATCATCCAAACAAAAGAATCAATAACCTATGTGACGCAGAAAGCGGGGCTTTTGAAAATTATAATGCGTGTCCTTGAGATTTCTTGAAATTACTGCGAAGGGTGAGGAAACCAGTCGCAAAGGATGAGCGTGGGCAGTTTTGTTGAAACCGTCGTAACCTATGTGACACAGTGTTGGAAATTTCTTGTAGTGGTTAAACATCTCTTGTGGGTACATAAGAATGCTGAACCATTTTGCAGCAACCAATCCTATAAACCAACCAAAAACGTTGCAGCAACCAATCCTATAAGTCTTCTGTGTCAAAACTTCTCCAGAATCAGAACTTCTCTGCCAAAACTTGAAATCAAGAGATCTTGTTTCCAATATTTTCTCTACCTCTTCCATTGGAAATCCTTTAGTATCTGGAACAAAGATAATAGCTGCAACAGTGATGAAGATAAAGGATTGAGCAACAATAAGATTTGAGACCCAATTGGATGTAGATGCCATTCCTCCACAAATTCCTCTATATCTTAAAGGATAAATCTAAGAGTTAACAACCCATGGAACAGTTCCCATCTCAGGTGAGAAGAATATGATTTAGAGTGCTAAGCCTATTATTGCAAGCCATCCAAATCTACTAGGACACCCTCTTGTGTACCATAACCTCTGCTCTTTATGACATTCATCCATTGTGGTGTCATTGGATATTAAACATGCTCCAGGGAGAAGCTGCACAATACTAGTTATGTCACATTAATAAAGATGATCACATTTAAGTTTATAATTTATAGCATATCACATTTACACTTCATACAATCCCATCCACCAGGGTTCAAAGCAGCACTATAATAAGGACAAGTATTATTGAAATGAGAGGTTTCGACCCCACTAAGCTAGGCTGAATGTAATCTAAGCAATTTGAAGGTTCAGTGGCAACTAATTAGATTGCAATTAATATTAAAATAAAATTGAAGGTTCATTTGTCTAAAGAATCATAAAATAGACAATTACTCTAAAAATAAAAAGATTTACTCTAAAAATAAAGATTTTATTACCGTTGAAATGGATTCCCGCGAATTCCCGCGAGAGAGCGCGTATTTCCCTTGGGCTTCTTTTATTATTTGTGATCCAAGGGTTCTTCAATTTTATTGATTTAGTTACCGTTGAAAAACCAAACCTACAAATTACCTATAAATTAGGGCACTTCTCTTTATTGTTGCATTAATTCCTATTCTTCTTCTGCAAGCTGTCCTTTTGAGATCAATCGAAAGCTGTCCTTATTGATCTTCTTCGGTTAAGAGCACTTATCACACTCTCTTCCGCCTTCACTGCCATCCACTGTGTCAACGCTGCTTGTGTTGATTCATTCTTGATCTCTTCTCTTCCTAAGGTTTCTCTTTCAATCAACAATCGTAGTTTTCTTTTCTTTTTTAACTTTTTTTTTTTCCGATGAAATGAAACACTGTTTTCTCTAATTTGACATTTTCTTTTTTTACATTTTTTCTTTTCTCATTACTTTTAATATTTTATTTTATATATCTTCTACTTTTCTTATTTGATTTTTTTCTTAATTATTTTCAGTGCTAAATAAAAGAAATAAACTTTAATTTGGAGAAATGGAATCACAACACAATTATAGAAGATTTGTTGTATTGGGAGAAAATAGAAGGGCCACGGTTGAATTGTTTTATCATATTATCAATGGTGTTTATGAAATGATTCCCGCTATTCCTTTTCGCAGTTATAATAGAAACATCTTTTTCTCACATATGTGTATCGAAGATGATGACTTTATTCTTTGTGAAAGCAACAACAATCGTATCAATGAGGTTCATCGTAGAATGAAAACTCAAGATGTCATACCAATTTATGCTCAAGATGGCCACTACGTTGTTCAAGAAAATATCATCAATCAAAATATTCAAAATCCGACAAGACCAATAACAAACGTCGAAGTTACCCGAAGATGCTCTATTTAAAATCTTGAAAGAATTAGAATTGATGAAGAAACTACTGCTGAGACTTCTAACATGTTCCATATGTCTTGATGAATTTTTAATTGGATCGAGAGCGATTCGTTTGCCTAGTCCATGTTCACACATTTATCACGAAAATTGTATTATGAGATGGCTCAATAGGTCAAACACATGCCCTTTGTGTCGCAGACCTATCTCATGTATTCTCTTGTTTTGTTAATATAAAAAGTTTTCTTTTTATTATATTTGAGTATTTTTTACTTTCGTCTTTTCCATTTTCTATTCGTTTAATTTATCTATTATATAAGTGAATATACGATATTCTATATATGACATCACTTCATCTTATTAGTGACATGAAATAAAGAAAAAATAAACAAATATTGCACTCTATCATCTACAACCGTGTGATCAATTAAAATCAGTTAGATTTAGAATATGTAACTTGAATTTCATATAAAATTGGAAAATTAATCTTATGTTTGGTCTTTCGGTAAGTTTGTAAAAACTATATTTGGTTTATGTTTTCACTTCAGAGATTCGTTCCACTAATCTTTATAGGAAATATCTTCTAAATCGGTATTTCATCCCTATTTTTTACAATTGTATTTCATTCATATCTATCACAACTTCATAAGTAAATCTCGCTTTAATTCTACTATAATACTATTATATTCAACTAAGCAATCATTTTAATTAACAATCACTATACTAAAGAAGGCCTTATATAGTGTTTTATTAAGATTTTAACAACATTTTTTAGCGTTGTAGATTCAAGTGTGGTTATAAATAATAATAAATTCTTTCAACAACACTTTTTCTCTTAAAGCATTGTTATAACATACCATTTTGACAACACTTCTTTATGATAGATATCATTGTTATAGTCTATTCTTTGGCAGCACTGGTTTGCTTTAACCGATGCATAATCTATCTTTTGCTTGTGCTTCTATCAAAATTTGGGGTCATATTTTGTTTCATTATTAAATAAATCATAATAGAAAACTCTTAGTTTTTTATGAAATAACCAAAAAATTTATAAAAATAGTATATTTCATTAAATTTAAATAAAAATAATTAAATGTAGTTTTAGTCCTCTTATTTTGCTTTAAATTAATTTTAAATATCCGATTTTTAAAATTATCTAAATTTCATAACTTATTGTATTTTTGTCTTCTCTAATTTTTAGTTTTTATGGAGGGGAGCTGAAAAATAAATGTCACAAGTCTAAAAAAAATACCATGGCAAAATCTTTTTCCATGGACCGAAAAAAATAACTTACAAACAACAAATAAAGAGTCCTTAGAAATACACCAATAGTTCAATCTAACCACAACATCCCAATAATTTAAAAAAATATATTATTATCTCTGATATTTTTTATAAGAGACATTTGAGTTGTTATTTAATTAACAAAACTTGATCTATATGATCCATATCACGAACCAAATATGTCAACTTTTGTTATTTGACCAAATTGTAACTTAAATGTCTCTTATTAAAAGAACTAAGGAAGTAATTTGTAAGAAAAATTAAAAAAACAACTCTACTATAATTACAAATAAACTAAGTTTTCCATCCTAAATTCCAACTTTGTAGGTTGTGAATTTTATCTAGATATATAAAAATCAAAACAAATGATCATATGACTCCAAAAATTTAATAGAAATTAATTAAATTATTTGATACTTTTTTATGGGTTTGAGTTCAAATTGAACCAAACCAATAAATCGGACTATTATTAATTTGAGTATAGTTTAATGTAATTTAAAATAGTTCGCATAATACTTAAATTAATCCATTATCTTTTTTCAATATTGATATCATAAAAAATGTCTTGTGTTTAAATGTATTTTAATAATTATATATATCTTTTATTTGAAAAAAATTCAATATTATGAAAAAAGCAATTAAAAAAAAAATATTAATTTGAGTTGTTATTTAATTAGCAAAACTTAATCTATTTGATCCGTATCACGGACCAAATATGGCAACTTTTGTTATTTGACCAAATTGTAACTTAAATGTCTCTTATTAAAAGAACTGAGGAAGTAATTTATAAGAAAAATTATAAAAAAAACTCTACTATAATTACAAATAAACTAAGTTTTCCATCCTAAATTCCAACTCTTATTAAAAAAATGTATTACGTTTAAATGTATTTTAATAATTATATATATATATCTTTTTATTTGAAAAAAATTCAATATTATAAAAGAAGGTATTAAAAAAATAATATTAATTTAAGATTTATGGTGTCTGATCTTTCACTGCTGATATAAGGTATCTATTGTTATCAAAATACATCATGATGTATTACTATTGCTTTTGTTAAAATATGTCATTTGGTATAATTCGTGACTACTTGGTATCAATTTGGATTGATGGTAGGGTAAGAATATTCATCTTTATTAATGCATCTCTTTATTGGGAGTGTTGATGAACTTTTGATTTTACTTGAGTCTATGTATCTTCTCAATCAATTTACTCGAACCTTGAGTAAGGTTTATAGTGTGACCATAGGAAAAATTAGAAGAAGCACTAAGAGACTGTGTAACCTCAGAATTGAAACAAGAAAATTAGCATGAATGTTATAGTAAAAATGGCAACTACATTATCTGACAAGTAGAACATGATCATGCATCACAATGCCTTATTCTACCCAAATAAAACACGTTTAGTGCATGTTTTGCAAAAAAACATGGTCAGGCCCAATATAAAAAATGTAGAAGGCTTGTTTATGATTTAGGGATTACTTTTGTGTTTGTGCTTGTTTTGTTTCATTTATTTTTTCAACAATAATAAAATCTTTTTTATTTTTTTATTTTAGCCTAAATATTTTACATTTATAATTAATTGATTTATTAATTTCTTGTGCTCAAAACCTAAATATACATCGGTGTTTTTACTTCAACGTAGTTAATATTCTGAAATAATACAGTTGTGTTTGAATTAATAAAAGACAACCTTAGCCTGCAGGAATTTGAAGGAACTTCAACTGAACGGTAATAAAGCAATAAATTATTTATGAGGCTTACTTAGAGTGTAGTATATCTATATCATGAAGTTTGCTTGCAAATTAATTGCCTCATATTATTTATTTATGAGTGTTTTCACAATCCATTTAAGTGCAACGGTTAATTCCAAGAACAGGACAACTTAGTTGAGATTATTATATCATGAAAGAAGGCTAGAGATTATTTAGAGTGAAATTAAGTATCATACCGTGTACTTCACTGTATTCAGCTGCAATGTAGGATTGATTTGCTTATTATTATTATTATTATTATTATTATTATTATTATTATTATTATTATTATTATTATTGTGTTACTCTCTTGCAACTGATTAGTACATAATTGAAATGGGGGAACTGAATTTTTTATTGAATTTAAACATAATGCGATAAATGCTCTAGAGCAGTAGTTACTACTTGCTTTACAACCTAAATTGACACAATAATTGCCTAAATAAAAAATAACTGCAATATAAATTCAGTTCTAACTTAAAATTCTAACTCTTGACCCTCTTTTTATAATATTTAGTTATAAGAGGCCTAACAATATTCCCTCCCAAAAGAGTCACCTTGTCCTCAAGGTGAAAAGAATGGAACTGCTCCATAATGGTCTCAACTAGTTTCCATGTTGCTTCAAAACCTAGTAGGTCATTCCACTGAATCAATACTTCTGCTATGCCACTGAGAGTGTTATAGACATCTTGTACAACAGCTGGAGTAACTTGCAATTGTAGTTCCTTTGAGAGCATATCTGGAAAAGGTTGAGGGGTAGCTAAGGAAGAGACGACCTTCTTAAGTAGGGGCACATGAAACACTGGATGTATCTTACTCTCTAGTCGAAGAGCTAAAACAAATGCAACTGCTCAATCTGCTTTTAAATCTGATATGGTCCATAAAAACAAGGATTAAATTCTCATTTCTATTCTTAGCCAAGGACCGCAATCTGTAGGGCTGTAATTTCAAATAAACCCAATCTCCAACCCCTAGTGAAATAGGATGCCTGGACCTATCTCGTGTCATGATGTTACCTTCTTCAACAACCAAAGGAATAATAGTCCCTTTTAGGAGATGAGATGGGTCTTGACCATATATGTGATAATTGGCATTAAACCAAAATTTTGCCCAACTTAGCCACTTTGGCCATCTGTGAGACATCTCAAGTATGTTTCCAAATACTTGTTGAATACTTCGGTTTGTCCATCTTTATGAGGATGGTAAGCAGAGCTAAATTTGAGTCTCATACCCGTCAGTTTGAAAAACTATGACAAAAATGACTCATGAAAATCTTATCTCTATTAGACAGAATAGTAGAGGGGAAGCCATGTAACTTTACTACCTCTTGAAGGAAAATTTCAGCAACATCTTTTGCAATGAAAGGATGGCTAAGTGCTAGAAAATGAGCATATTTAGTCGATCTGTCCACCACTACGAGAATGACATTTTCACCTTGAAACTTAGGTAATCCTTCAATGAAATTCATAGATACATCAACCTAAACCAGATTAGACATAGGTAGTGGTTGAAGAAGGCCTGCAGGAGAAGCTTCATACTTGTTCAGTTGACATACCTCACAATTGGTCACATACTGTTGGATATCTTTTCTCATGCCCTCCGAATACACAACCTCAAAAATTCTTTTATAGGTTCTGAAAAAGCCAGAGTGTCCCCCCACAACTGAGTTGTGAAATTCTTGTAGCAAAATGGGAATCCTTGAAGATCCTTTTAGTAGCACCAATATACCTTTATAGAGCATTTTTTTTATTTTGAAATGTATAGTCTGGATGAGCATTATGATCTTGGATTAGATCATGTATCAATTTTTGTAGCTTAGGGTCTCGATAGGTTTCTGACTCCCAATCTTCCACATCTTCAAAGTGAACTAAAGACAAAGTTGCAAATGTCATATTTCTTGAAATATTCTTCACCCATTACTCATTGTTCTGTTAGAAATTTTAGGCTTTTCTGATTGGTGATGATGACGAAATGCCTTCCTTATAGGTAATCTCGCCACTTTTGAACAACCATCACAATAGCCATAAGCTCTCTTTCATAAACTAATTTAGATTGTGCTATGTCTGATAATGTTTGGCTAAGAAAAGTCATCGGTCTTCCCTCCTGTAATAAAACTGCACCCAAACCCTTGCTAGATGCATCTGTTTCTATGGTAAAGGTTTTAGAGAAATCTGGAACAGTGAGTGTTGGTAATTATGCCACCAATCTCATGAGTTGTTCCAAGGTAGCCTGGGCTACATTATTCCTTTAGAAGTTATCTTTATTCAAAAGTTGGGTTAAGGGACTAGCTAGCTTGCCATAATCTCGAACAAATCTTCGATAATACCCTGTCAGCCCTAAAAATCTTCTTAAGGCCTTGATGTCCTTGGGTGTTGGCTAATCTAACATAACTTTAATCTTCTTTGGATCTGATGCTACTCCCCTACTGAGATGATATGACCCAAATACTCTAATTGATCCTGCCCAAAAATGCATTTTTTCTTGTTGGCAAATAATTGATTCTCTTTCAAAAAAGCTAGGACAACCTTTAAATGTCTTTGGTGCTCTTATTCATATGTATTGTCAACCAATATATCATCGAAGAAAGCCAACACAAAATTTCTCAAGTATGGCCTTAACATTTCATTCTTAAGGGATTGAAAAGTTGAAGGGGCATTCGTAAGTCCAAAAGGCATGACAATAAGCTCATAATGCCCTTCATGGGTTCTAAAAGCTATTTTTGGAATATCTGCTTCCCGCATCCTAATATGATGATACCCCCATTTCAGGTCTAATTTTGCAAATATCACAACGCCTCTCAATTCATCAAACAACTCGTCAATAATAGGAATAGGGAACATATCTGGTATGATTATCTTATTCAAAGCCCTGTAATCTACACAAAAACGCCACCCGCTATCTTTTTTTTTTTTTCACTAAAATGATTGGGCTAGAATAGGGGCTCATACTTGGTCTTATTATACCAGAATTCAACATATCATCTACTAATCTTTCTATTTCAATTTTTTTTATAGTGAGGGTACCTATAAGGCCGTATATTGGCATCTTCCTTCAAGATAATAGAATAGTCTTGCCTTCTAGTAGGGGGTAGCCCTTAAGGTTCTTGAAAAACATCACTATATTCATCAAAAATAGCTGCTGTCCATTCTGGATTTTCATATGTAAAAATAGTTTTGGCTTTTAGTTGATGGTATTCCTCTAAGAATCCTTCGCCTTGATCATTTAACACTTTCAAAAGGGAATTTAGAGATGATGCAACTCTAGTTAAATCAAGGTCCCCTTCCAAAGTGTGATAACCATTTCCAATAGGAATTGTAAGTGTCAACTCACATAACTTTACTCTAATTTCTCCTAGGCCAGCCAACCATTCCATCCCCAACATTACATCCACTCCTCCAAGATCAAAGACATAAAAATCTTGTTGCACTTAGAGTCCTTGCATCACTAATTCTAATTGAGGTCACACTCCTCCACAATCAAATTTTCTCCCATTTCCTACTTCTACCATGTATATGGAGGTTGCAAACATTTGAAATTTAGTTCCTTCGCAAAAGTGGCTGAAATGAAATTATGTGAAGCTCCACAATCTACAACGACCATAACATGTTCCTCGTTAATCATTCCCTATAACTTAATGGTTTTCTTCGAAGTGAGACGAACAATGCTACACATAAACAATTTGAGGTCTTTCAAATCTCCCTCTACTTCCACTAGATTCGGTTATTGCAACTCACATTTCTCATCTTCCTCGCCCAAAACCAGCACGTGCAACTGCTTGTTAACACCCACATGGCCTAGACTAACTCTTCTTTGATTTCTCTTGCATTTAAGCCTCAGTTAACCTTTTGAATCCTCTAACTCTAAAAGTTACAAGAGGCTTTGCAACACTTCCTTCCCTTAAAGAACTCCCAACTCTAGATATTGTAGTTTGCGTTTGTTGCTTTACCCCGGGTTCCCATGTTATTGTTCTAGTATTATTGTAAGTTCTCGTTGGTTTAACCTTAGAACTCGCAGAATTGCTACTCTTGGTGACTAAATTATTCTTCTCATCAACTCTTTGAGCAAAGTCCATTAATTCCACAAAAGTCTCCACTAGGTGTAATTTTAATTCTACTCGTATGACTTCGTTAAGTCCATTCAAAAAGATTCCTTTCAAATGTGCGGGTTCTGCACATTTTAGTGGGCTTGCTTACAATTCAAACTTTTCTCGATAGTCTTCTAATGACCCAGTTAGTTTGAGACTTAGTAACAATTCAAAAGGGCTTTCAACCATAGATTGTTGGAAACGCTTAATCACAGCAGCACGAAAATCGTCCCAAGTAAGATGTTGAGTAGAAAATGCCCCCCATTGGTACCATGTGAAAGCCTTTCCATCCATAGCCACCACTACCGCTTGTAACTTCTCTGCCCCATACATTCCTTTCAGATCAATGTATCTTTCCACCCTAGTCGTCCATCCATATACATTTTCACCGTCAAAGACAGGTATTTCTAATTTCCTCCATCTTTTAACCTTGTTTCGCGAGTCTATGGAATTTTCTGGCATCTCTCCATACAACACAACGCAACTCCCATCACTAGAATAATCTCCCTGCCTCACGTGAATTAGCTTGATAGCATCAACCAAGTTATTCAATTGGTGCCTGGTTTCCAATCGCTCCACCTTGTCTTCTTCATTATGTTTTTCCCACGTTTCACGCAAAGCTAACAACCCTTCAATCCCTCATTCCAGAACTTCCATATGTGCTTCCATACTGCGTGTTTCTATATTGCGCATAAATACCATGAATTTCTCCTTGATTTTTTTTGCTTTGATACGAGTGTTGGAACTGGTTAGTACATAATTGAAATGGAGGGACTGAATTCTTTATTGAATTTAAACATAATATGCGTTTATAATTTTGTTTGGACATAATTGATAAACGATTATAAGAATATCTACTCCAAGAATTTAACAGCTTGGTCTCTCCCTTCTCAACAACCACTTCGGAATTTCATGTCTTCCTTTCTCTAGTTTCCTACTTTTATTTGCTCCATAACTGCTCTAGAGCAGCAGTTACTGTCTGATTTACATCTTCAATTGACACAATAACTATCTAAATAAAAAAAGTTGTAATATAAATTCAGTTCCCCTTAAAATTGTATATAGTGACTGATTTATCTAAAAAGTTGTATATATAAATTCAATAACTATCTAAATAAATTAATGTCTGATTTATAAATTCAATTCAACATGTTGTTTATGCTTCCATTTTTCTTGTGTATGGCTTCCATTTTTCTTGTGTCCATTGTTAACTTGCAAGAATAATTTTTCTTGTGATTAAGTGCTCAAAGGTAACTATGCCTACAATAGACTTGTTCACATGTCTTTATCACAAACTTTTCTATAACTCAATTTGATTTTGTACTTAAGTATAACCTATTGAGTTCTATAGTGCTTGAGTATTGAGATGTTTCCTATGATCAAGTCTGGATTACTTTTGTAGAATTCCTATATAACGTTTGATGGAATATCAAATTTTTAATATGTTGTAAAAAGTTATTTGGTGTGTTTGTTTTGAATGAGTATGTATGTGTTGAGATCTATGAACTATGTTTTTATGTGGTTATAAAATTGGAAATAAGGAAGTCATTCTTGTTGAGTGCTCATTGGTCATGCACCTCCTTTAGTTTTTTTTATTTATTCACGTAACTCTTCAATTTTACAATTCCAAGCGAAGAATAAATAAGTATATTGTGACTTGTGGTTTGCCATCTATGTTATTCTACACAATATGAATAGTTGATAATAGAAAGGAAAGTGTTATATATTGTTTTCTGTTAATATTTCGAAGTTAATTATCACACTCAAATTTTGGTTCTAGAGTACAAGTTTGGCACCAAAAGCTTGAGAACCAATTGTATTTATGATATCGTGATTTTCTCAATTTTCTATGCTTTTAGTTTCTTCCAGGTTGATTTTTATAAATGCACCAAAATCATATCATTAATCAAGAAAGTGGAATAATCTATGTGGAGGACATACTACCTTTAATGACTCCTGAGATTTGTATTGTCAATTTTATAAAACCACTGGATGGCTTGGTCTTCATCAAGTCAGCTTACTTTGCTGTTTGGCATCTTTTATATAAGAAAGAAATAAATTCTTTAATATTTGCACATTATTTATTTATTCTTAGATATTTGAAATAGAAAAAGAGAACATGATTTAGAGAAAATAAGAAAGAAGGGATAATTATATTATGTAATTTGGACCAACTATCTTAAGACAATAAGCATATTATGAGTAGTAAAATCTATTTTGGAGCCAGTTAATTAGGACCAACTATCTGATGACAATAAGCATATTTTGCAGAAGGAATTTAGAGCTAGTTGATGGTGCTATTGTAAACTGACTTCAAGTGTTTCTATTGCTTGTAATGTTGGTGTTTCATTTTTTAAGTTTACATTTTACCTACTTACATGCTTGACTTTAATATGATGTAGCAGGTAAGGAACCAATTGCATTGTAGCAACATGGATAGATTGATTATTTGTGCAACTTGACTAAGTGTTATTATTTCTGATTTCCTTAAATTCAATTTAGTGCTTTTATTCAATTTGATTTAGTTCTTCTTCACTGACAAAAATAAAAGAGCTCACCCTAATGCTCATTAGTCATAACTCTGAGAATAACAGACATGAGCACGCAAGAAAGGCAGCAGTGAAAATCTTGTGCAAGCCAGGTAAATGACTGAACTTAACAACTTTTCTTGTTATGGTCTCATTTAATTACCAAGTATTAAGAAATGACTTGCTTGTATAAGAGACTTTGAGTTTCAGCAAGTTACTGTAGTGTCGTGTTCTTGATTTATATAAGCAGACAAGAGGTGTTGAAGTTCTTTTGATACTACTTATTTATAATATTGTTAGAATTATATAATGATAATTACAAGAAATAAAGAAAATTGATCAAGGTCCTTTTAACATATAGCATATTACTCTAAAGGTTACCAACCCTATGCAGTGAAATTCTATTTGTAACATAAAAAGGTGAAATTAACATACTATTTAATTGAAACAATAACACTAGCAAACTTGTGCTCTTACTAGTTTTATGCAATGATATTTGACATATAGTTCATGGTGACGGATGATGGAGTATTGGAGATGGTGATTTGTGTGCATTTAATAATTTTATTTTGCTGAATAATAATGATGATATCGATGAAGAAATTCAAGATTTGAAAGCATCAATTGATGAAACAATGAAACAGAGGTTGATGCTTAAGTTTTTATAATAAATGTTATTCGCTATTGTGAATATGTTATTTTGATTATGAAAAATAATGACTGACATTATGTAGTGATTATTGTGTATATAATTAAGATGATTTATTAATAAATGAACTATTATATAAATGTGTGCCAGCTTTTTTTATTTTTATTATTTGATATAATCAAAGACAACTATTTTGAAGTGTTACTTAAATGAACAAATAAAATAGTTTTGAATGAAATATTTTTAACTACATCTAAAAATCGTTGGGATAGCTCACTACAAAGCCATCTTAATAGATCAATTTTTCATAGCAATCGTATAAAAAAAGATAGACTAAGGATGGTAAAGAAAGAATAAACTTCCATTATAAGGAATTCCAACTTATCAACACTAATTTTGTTTATGGATTTTCAAAATTTCAAAGGACATTACTAATTCGTTAGTTAATCAACTGTCAGGTGAATGCAAATTGCAAATTCTAGGTGGAAAAACAGTTAGACATAAATTGGAAAGTTGACAAATAACCCACTTTGGAATATAATGAAAGTATTCTAACAATGTTTCTTATTTGAGTTCAACCATTGGGGTAGCTCACTCCATAGCCATCTTAAGAAAACCGTTGGGGTAGGTTACTCTGAAGTCATCTTAAAAAAATGTTGGTTCTTTTTCTTCTTTAAATTTTGAGCTATTTGTCAACTTTCAAATGTTTGTCTAACTAATTTTGCGTCTAAAATTTGGCAATTTGCATTCACTTGACACTAGAATAACCAACTAATTTGTAATGTCCTTTGAATTTGTGAAAAGCCATAAACAAAACTCGTGTTGATAAGTTGAAATTTCCTTTTATGAAAGTTTATTCTTTCTTTACCACCACTAGTCTATCTTTTCAACTATCTCAAAGTTTTAGAGTGCAAAATCTTGTATTTTATCAAACTTATTAAATTCTTGAAATTTTTTAATTTAATATGATTTCAATTAAAAAAATTTCTTATATGCTTCACTTTTAATCTAAAACAACCTCATTTGTATTTTCAAAATAAAAAAGTACTTGCTACCAAATAAGAATGCATAATAAGTGTCACAGAATATTCAAGTTATGATGAGAATAGTAGTGTTAATAGGGCATGTCGAATATTTTGCATTGAAATTGGCCATTAGTAGAATTAGTTATGATGAGAATAAAAGATATATAGCACTTGATGACTTTAAGTGATTAATACTACAGTTTTAGTTTTCTGTCTCTTATTTGCTTTTAAAATCTTTAGATAATGAAATTTTGTTGTGACAAAGTAATGCAGTTTATTTCAATTGCGGTAGTTGAAAAACAATACTAGTGTGTTTGACTTTTAAGATGTAAAATTAGAAATCACATACTTAAATGATTACATATTAATGTATTTATTTTCATGCATTTTTTGGAGGGACGATTTTTAGTGAATATTATACCTTTGTCCTTAGTATGAATTTGAGGTATGAGACTGTGTAAATGTTTTTGTCCGCAATAGATGCTCTTGGTTCATGTTAGCTAGAGTAAGGATTATCTTGATTCTAATAAATCAAAATGAAACTTTTGTATGAAAATTTTGTATATCATGAACAACTATCTTACGATGCAGTTAGCAGATAATGAATCATATTAATTTGGTAACCACTAGTGTGTTGTTGGACAAGTATTTTATGGATTAATTTACTCATTTGTGATAATTTTTTTTTTGGTGACATTTAGCGGTTTTCAATTCAAAAAAAAATATTTAACTTTATTTTTATCATTAAAAAAAAGGATATTGTTGGTTTTAACAAGATCGTAAAAACCACAAAGTAAAAATAGATTTGTTCGTTGATTTGATAATCACCACCACATGATTTTCGAGAAACAAAGAGATAAAAGTTTTAAATTCTTTACAATGTTCCACTTGCATTTCATCTCCAACTTCTAATACATATATTATTAGTTTTTTATTTGACTATGTGTCATCTTATATTATTTTAACTCTAATAGCACAACATATTTATGAGTTGGTTTTCAAATTCAATTCACGCCGATTATTAAATTATGTGCTAGTTAATATCTAGTTTATATTAACATAAATAAGAAGAAGAAACAAAAATTAAAACACTAAAAGAAAATATATATATATATATATATATATATGCATTATTGTATATATACAATTGAATTTAAACCATAAAAGAATCTAAAGATGAATTATGGAAAACACAATTTTTCCGTTCATCTCATTTAATTTACACTCATGAATTAAAACTCAATCTCACCATATACTTCAATTTGATGTTTTTATAAGATATAAGGACCAAAATAATTTTTCAACAACCACGAGATGTCGACAATGTGCAATGAACAAGTCCAACAGCATCAAAAAATTTGCATAGTCATTCAAACATGGTCGATAATTTATGTGGGCATAAAAATCAGTGTTACATAATTAATAAAAAATATTAAGCGAAGAAACATATTCAAAATATCAAGAAATAAGTTATTAGAAAATGTCTCACTGACGTGCTGGAGTGTGGACAGGGTCTGATGTCTGTTGAGACAAAGTCCCAAATTAATATTTTAATGATAAGTAAACAAATAGTTAATTAAGACTTCTAATTATGATTCTTAGTGTTTTGGTATTTAACATGTGTATTTAAGTGTGTTAAAACCAAATAGGTACCAAGCATTACAAAGCAAATCATATTAAAATCATGAAAACAAAGCCAGTAAAACGAAGAACGTTCTTGATAGATTTCTAGAAAACGAAGAACGTTCTCAACATCTGCCATAAACGAGAATGATTAGATTTTTATGTAAAGGATTAGATCCAGGAAGTGCTATCCATTCCATATCTTCATCATTAATATATAAGGATTAATCTAAGCTATAAAGAACATTGTTGTTGTACATTCAAACAGACGTGCACACGTGACTTAAAGCTTGTAATCATTTCAAACAACTGAAAAGATCACAAATACAAGTCAG
The DNA here is from genome assembly GCA_037974835.1 of Cicer judaicum. NCBI lineage: Eukaryota > Viridiplantae > Streptophyta > Magnoliopsida > Fabales > Fabaceae > Cicer > Cicer judaicum. The sequence continues at coordinate 4,211,459 of JBBPBS010001012.1, forward strand.
CTCACTCAAACCAATTCAAAGAACGTTCTTGGATCTCAAGAACATTACTGGTTTCGGCAAGAACAATCTTGCTTTATGGCTGATCGTATCCATTCACTTACTCCTGACAGTTGACCTATATCCAACGGTTAAACGAGTTGTCATAAGCTCTTTGGAAGCTTATAAATAAACTTTCACGATGAAGAACAAATCAGAACTCAAAGCGCCAAGCAAAACATCACTCATTCAAATCATACTCGAGCTTATTAAATCATTCTAAGTCACATATCCATTTCTTAGTGTGATATTAGAATACGTGATTACATAGTTCTAATATATAGAATCGATTTCTCAAACAAGAGTTGAGCAATACCCATATTCTAACATTCTCGAAATCCTGACTTTGTAACTCAAGGAAATATTGTTAAACATAGCTTGAGCAGTAGAAATCCTTTTATAATTTAAAAGGTAATTTTTAAAATTCTTTGTGAAATAGTGTAAGGTAACCTGTAGAAATTCTTTCTACGTAGAAATGTAGAACCTTGTAATAGATCAAGATTGATATGTGGAAACAATGTGAAAACCAAGAAAGTTCTTGCTTTGAAGCACTTAGTGGAAAATCTCACATTGGTGAGGAATGGACGTAACCCGTGTTAGGTGAAATAGTTTATATGCTTGTGTGATCTCTATCCCTATCTCTATTTATTATTTGTCTTACATTCAGTTTTTATATTGATACATTGATATTGTTATTTTTCCACTAATGAAGAACGTTTGTCATTTATAACCAAAATCAATCTTGAGTTAAGACTTTCAATTTTTAATAGGAATTTTAAAAATGGGAATTATAATTCGAATCCTCTTTCCTTATAATTGACATTGTTACTTTAATTGGCATCAGGGCCAGTCTCTAAGGAATAACCATCCAAAAACTGTTAGAGCAAAAGATTCAGGAAGATACTGTCAAAAGCTATATACATTGTTGAATGAGGGTCATCAAACTGACCACCAGTACTTATCCCTCAAGTATCGGAATCTGTGTGGAGGCGGTACTTATCCCCCAAGTACCGGGCTCGTATCCCATGGAAATCAAAAACTCGCTATTTCCATCTGAGTGGTTAGGGGGGGGGGGGAGAAGGTCGTGAGGTAGCATCGCTGGTAACGATAAGGCCCAGGGTGTTACAACCATACTTTGATGGCTCAGGTTATTATTTCTGGAAAAGCAAAATGCAATTGTTCTTAAAATCACAAGACACTGATATGTGATGAATCATCATAGATGGAGACTTCATACCAGGAGTAGATCAAACTGATGCAACATCTAGCGAAAAGAAAGAAGTAGATTGGACAACAGATGAAAAATCTAAGGTACTTCTAAACTCAAAAGCTCCATTATTTTTATCATGTGCTTTAAGAAAGAAAGAAAGTGAAAGAGTATATGAATGTGATACAACAAAGAAAGTATGGGACACACTGCAAACTCACCATGAAGGAACAACCAATGTTAAAGAAACAATAATTGACATTGGCATTCGAAAGTTTGAATTATTTGAAATGAATGAAGGAGAACCAATCGATGAAATGTACTTAAGATTCACAACCATATTAAATGAAAGGTGTTCTCTTGGCAAAGCTTATATAGTACAAGATAGGGTAAGAAAGATCATGAGATGTCTTCCAATCATGTGGAGACCAATGGTGAGAGCTATAAGTCAAGCAAAAAATCTTGAGGTACTAGGCTTGGAAGAACTTATTGGAACTCTAAGGGCACATGTAGTATTATTGCAGGAAGATAAACCTGTAAAGAAAGGAAAAATAATAGCTGTAAAAACATCTCAAAAATCACCAAGTATTCAACAAACAGATGAGAAAAGTAACTCAGAAGACAACCAAAAAGATGTTGATGAATGTCCATTAAACAAAAAAGTATCAATGAAATTCCCTTTCAAGAAGAAGTCAATGATAACAACCTGTGATGATTCATATGAATCAAAGGTAGATGAACCTAAAGAAGCCAACCTATGTCTGATGGAAAACACTAAAGATATAGAGGTAACAAATTCTGAACTATGTCTTTTGTGTGAACACATGGAATTTTTTTGTTGATAATTTGCTAAATGATTCAAACATTCTTATTCAAAAGTGTAGTTCTTTTAAAGAAAAATTTCACAAAGAAAAAAAAAGAGAAAGAGAAAACTCAGGCTATAAATGACAAACTTAAACATATCATAATAAATTTGAAAGAATCTCAACAAAAAAAGTTTGAAACTAAAAGTTTTACTTAAAAAGGTTTGAAAGAATGATCTTCACTTCAAAAGGAGAACGTTTTACTTAAAACTGAAGTTGAAATTCTTAAAAAAGATTTGTCAAATTTGATTAAAGCTAATGAAACCTATCAAAGAATCATGGGATCTCAAGTTGGAATATTTGATAAAGATGGTCTTGATTTTGAAAAAACTCAAAAAACCGAAACGTATGAAAACTTTTTTTTTTACTAAACGGAAAGAAGAAAAATGCAAAATTAAATATTCATATTGCAACAAAATTGGACATCCGAAATTTGCATGTTATTTTAGAAAATGAGATGAAAATATCAAGAACAAAAATATCTTCAGAAAAGAATAACATTTTGTAACAAAAGTAAAATTTTCTCAAAATCTGGAAAAAGGAGAACGTCCTCTCGTAAATGTAACAAAAGAAAAACATTTGGGAGCTTTACTAAAACTAGTTGCAACTCAGATGACTAAACCTTTTTCAAAACAAACTAGTAGATATTCCTCCTGGTCTAAGAACAGCCACTTTGAGATAACATATAACATTAAAAAGGAATCATAGTTTAAAACTAACACTATAGGACCCAAAACTAAGTGAGTATCTAAAGTTAATGGAACAAATCATGCATGATGGTTTTCAAGATATCAAGAAAAAGCAATGGTTCTTGGATAATAGTTGTTCAAGACATATGAGGGCTGATATGAATTTCTTCATGTCATTCATCAAAAAGGATTGAGGATCCGTAACATTTGGTAACAATGATCAAGCAAAAATCAAAGGCAAAGGAATTATAAGTAAAATAAATTCTACCAAAATCAATGATGTGTCAATATGTTGAATGATTGAAACATAACCTTCTTAGCATTAATCAACTCAGTGATAAGGGATTTGAAGTTATTTTCAAACCAAATATATTTGAAGTGAGAATGACAAATTCAGGTGAAATTATATTTTCTGCATCCAGAAAGAAAAACCTTTATATTTTATAAATTGAAGAACTACTAGTTGAATCCTACCCCATGTCCATAAATAAAGACAAATGGATATGTTAGATGACTTCCTAAACTAAACTTTGAAAAAGATAGAATATGTGAAGCTAGTAAAAAGGGAAAACAAGTTAAGAGTAGTTTTCAATCTAAAAAATTTATAACAACCAAAAAACCTCTTGAACTACTTCACATTTATCTTTTTGGTCTCATCAAAACTACTAGTCTAGGAGGTATGAAATATGGATTTATTATCATTGATGATTTTTCTAGATACACATGGGTACTATTTTTAAAACAAAGGATGATGCATTTGATGCTTTTAAATTTTTTTGTAAAAAGGTTCAAAAAGAAAAGGAATCCAAGATAATTACTTGAGAAGTGATCATGAAGGTGAATTCATTAATGCATATTTCAAAATCATTTTTTGATGAACTTGGTATCTCTGATAATCCATCTTGTGCAAGAACTCCTCAACAAAATGAAGTTGTTGAAAGAAAAAAATAGAACTTTGCAAGAGATGGCAAGAACGATCTTGGAAGAATCAAATGCTGAAAAGTATTTATGGGAAGATGATATAAACATTTCTTGCTATATTTTAAATTGTGTTTCAATTATAAAAATCATAAACAAAACACTCTATGAGATATGGAAAAATAGGAAACCAAACATTTCATATTTTCACATCTTTGGTTGTTATTGCTACATCTTAAACAAAGTAGATAACTTGGGAAAGTTTGACATAAAATCAGACAAAACTATATTTTTAGGATATTTAATAAAATATAAGGGATATCGTATCTTTACTTTGAAAACTAAAATTGTTGAAAGAAGTATGCACATATTATTTGATGAGTTTGATGATTTTGATTTAAAAACGAAAGAAGATGAGGAAGAACAATTTGGGCAAACACAACAAATTGTTCCCCATGAAAACGAGATTGATAAACAATTTTTGTTTCAAACTCCTCCTAGAAGTTGGAAACTAATAAGTGATCATCCTCATAAGCAAATCATTAGAGATACAACTGATGGCATTAAAACAAAAATGTCCTTTAAAAATGATAAAAACAACAACATGGCAATGGTATCCCAAATAGAATCCAAATCTATCAAAAAAGCTATAATTGATTAATCTTAGATTGATGCAATGAAAGAATAACTTCTTCATGTTGAGAAAAATGAAGTCAGGACCCTTGTTTCAGATCCACTAAATCAAACAATTATTGCAACAAGATGGGTATTCAGAAACAAGCTAGATGAAAAAGAAAAGATTGTAAGAAACAAAGCAAGGTTAGTTACTCAAGGTTATAATCAACAAGAAGGAATAGACTATGATGAAACGTTTGCTCCAGTTGCAGGGTTAGAAGCCATATAAATTCTTCTTGCATATGCATCTTATAAACATAGCAAACTTTTTCAAATGGATATTAAAAGTGCATTCATAAATGGTTTTTTAAACGAACAAGTTTATGTTCGTCAACCTCCCAATTCTGAAGATCAAAAGAAACCAAATCATGTTTTTAAACTCACCAAAGCCTTGTATGGTTTAAAGCAAGCTTCTAGAGCTTGGTATGAAAGATTAAGTTCCTTTTTGATCAAAAATGGATTTTCCCGTGAAAATATTAACACAATACTTTTTAACAAAACACATAAAAATGATCTTCTCATTGTTCAAGTGTATGTTGATGATATTATTTTTGGATCAACAAATGAAAAAATGTGTGAGGGTTTTTCAAAACTCATGCAAAGTGAATTTGAAATGAGTATGAGAGAGAATTGAGATACTTTTTGGTTTACAAATAAAGCAACATAAAAATGGAATTTTCATATGTCAAAAAATCTATATCAAGGATCTTTTAACTAATACAAAATGAGTAAAGCCAAGATTATGACCACTCCCATGCATCCATCATCCTCATTAGATAAATATGAAAATGGACAATCAATTTATGAAAAAGAATATAGTGGTATGATTGCCTCATTACTTTATTTAACTACAAGTAGGTTTGACATTGTTTTTTCAGTAACATTATGTGCTAGGTTTCAATATTCACCAAAAGAATCTCACCTAACTGCCGTAAAAAGAATTTTCCGTTATCTTGTTGGTACTACTGATCTTGGCCTTTGATCTAGCAAATGTTCTCATTTTGATTTTGTAGCTTATGATGATGCCGATTATGCTGGAGATAAGATCAAAAGAAAAAGCACAAGTGGTGCATGTCATTTCGTAGGAGAAGCGTTGATAAGTTGGTCATGTAGAAATCAAAACACGATTGCCCTACCCACCACTGAAGTTGAATACGTTTCAACAATAAATTGTTGCTCCCAAGTCTTATTCATCAAAAATCAACTTGAAGATTTTCCAGAAAGATATTCTCACATTTCCAATATATTTTGATAATACTAGTGCCATTAATATATCTAAGAATACTATTCAACATTCAACATCCAAACATATTGAAATAAAACATCAATTTATTAGGGATCGTGTGAACAAAAAAGATATTGAATTAATCTTTGTTGATACAGAGAATCAGTTAGCTAACATTTTTACAAAACCTATTAATTGACATTCTGGCCATAACGAGACCCATGCCCAACAAAAGGTAACGGCTACCCATGCCCAACATACCAAACGTCTGCTACTTTTCAAAAGGTAACGACTACCCATGCCCAACATACCAAATCTTTTCACTTTCCTCCTTCCCAAAACTCAATTGACCAATCCATCTAATCACACGCGTGACACTCCCTCCACTTTTAAACCAACTGCAACAACAACAACAACAACAACAACAATAATAATAATAATAATAATAATAATAGTAATAATAATAATAATAATAGTAATAATAATAATAATATTAATAATAGTAATAATAATAATAATAATAATAATAATAATAATAATAATAATAATAATAATAATGATAATAATAACAAAAACAACAACAACACTCAAGAACGTTCATCCTTCTCCACTAACCAACAACTTCAACCTTTTGTATGAAAATATTCATCTTTTTGTCCCCTTTCATCACTAACCCTCATTTTTTTAAAAAAAAAATGGCTTGCACCAAAACATCAACACTCAAAAATCCTAGCTCACCAACACCATCATCATCTATTCCACCATCTCCAGATCATTCACCATCACCTCCACCAAGACCAACACCCCCACATTCACCTTTAGAGAGAACATTCTCCGATTACCTGTTTTCATCACCAGAATCTAGTCTGAGTCTAATCAATATGGATCCTCTCGCAACCATTCTTCCTCCATTGTATCAATGCCTTCTTCCTTCAATCAGTCAATCCCCACCCTATCTTTGAAAAACCTTCAACCCTAATTCCAACACTTCATCCTCCAAACGAAGATCAATGCATCTTCTAGCAGGTATTGGTATTTCAAAAACCAAAAATATAGACACCATAATCTATACCATTTCCGATGATGATTCTGAAACCTCGCCACCACCATGAAATCTTAAATCACAAATTGTTTCTACATCCCAATCATCCAAACCAGAATCCCCATTAATTTCAAAATCCCCAGAAATTCCAAAATCCCAAAAAATCTCAACCCCCCCCCCCCCCAGCAACTTCAAAATCCTCCTAATCTCCTTCAAAAGTGCTTTCATCCAAAACCACTTCCTCTAAAACTAAACCCACGATTCCAAAATCCCTCTCATCTTCAACACTCTCTCAAGAACATTCTTCGTCCAAACTCCCGACTCAAGAACATTTTGCACTCAAAACTCAAGAACGTTATCCACTCGAAACTCAAGAACGTTCTCCAAATCCTAAATTAACAAATACCTTCAAAACAACAACCACAAAACCCTCCACCAAACCTTCTTCTTCCAAAATCCTTATTCCACCTTTGATATTTAAAAATTTAAAACATTGTATGCTGAAAAATGGTCTCAACGACCTATTGGCATTGGTTGGGGTTTTAGTTTTGAGAATCATACTAATGCAATTGGATGGTCTCAACGACCTATTGGCAATTGGATGGACTCATTTGCTTAAAATTAATGACTGCTATTACCTAGAGGTTAATCGATCATTTTACTGCAAATTTATGATTTCCTTAAAATTTATGTCTCGACATTAAAAGGTATTGAGATACGTCTATAACCCTTAATTGTGGCTAAATTTTTTAAACTACCATCTGATGGCCCAATAGGTTTTGGAAAACATTGGTACACAACCTTGAACACCACTAAAGAAGAAGTGTTTCAAGAACTGTTTATTGATGGGTCTACAAAAAATTTCTCAGCTGACCTAAAACCAATTCCAAAAATCTTCAAAAGTATAAGTCAACACTCCATACTTTCTCATTCTGACAGCCAATAATTTGTCTCTGATAATGATGCACTAGTCATTTATCATCTTCTTCATTGCAATAAGTTGAATATGCCCTACCTAATGATCCAACATATGATTGTTGCAGTCCACAAGGATTATAAGAGAAACACCGTTCGATATGGTACGCTCTTCTCCAAAATTTTCACGCAATTTCAGATTCCCTTATTGACTGAAACTTCAAACATTAAGATCTCAAAATTCTTATCCATAAACATCTCCCATATGAAATAAATTTCCACCATCCCATCCTCCCCAAAATCTGCCTTCAATTCGTCTACCACTAAAAGGAAAATGTCTGCACGTACCTCTGTTGACAACCCTGAGCAGTGGTCACCTTAAGAACGTTCTTCCCCTCCCCAACATGCTGAAGAACATTCTCCGTTTCCAAATGTTCCACAAAATTTGAATTATATCCTTGATCAAGTTTCTCCTACAGCGTCTACTATTCCACCCTTCACCAATCCATCCTCTCAAGGTAATCTATGCCCTCCATTTCAAATTCAAAACACCTTTATGATGTCACCAACCTTTGTGTCCCCGTAAAAAACATGTTCCTCTATCTTTGGAATAAGCCAATATTTGGTCTTTCCAGATTCAGACATAGCTGACCCATTTGTGGCTCATCATTCCGCTCCTACAAAGTCTTTTCCTTCCATCGATACTTCATTTTCCACCTTATGTACATTTTGTACCATTATTTCTCCATCCAAAAATACTCCTCTCACCACTCCAATTAATGATGAACAACTTCCTTTCTAAAAGGACCAAAATGGAAAGGGAAACATCCAAAACATATAAGGAAATCCCCAAAATATTTGCTGCCTTTCAAACCATTATAGTTAGGCAAGCTCATCAGGACAAAGAGCAATCTATTCTACGGGATTGGATGGCTACTCAGCTTGCTCCCAAGCTCGGACTTGGGCCTCCAATGGCTAATCCTCCTCCAATATTTCCTGACATACCTCAGTAGTCACAGTCTCCGTCATCTAAGGGGTCCTCACCTTCATTGTCTTTCTGATTTAGCTTTTGTTTAACTCTCCTATTCCTTTTTTCGATGACAAAAGGGGACAAGTTATTTAGATTTTAAGAATTAAAAGCTCTTTTTGTATGACTACTTATGTATTTTTTTTTGAAGCACCTTGTAATGATCTAGATCTTTATTGTTATATTAATGAAATATTATTAGTTGGTTCAAATGATTAGCACATATTGGGGGGGATTTTTGTTTTTTAGTAAAATGCTCTCTGAATTATTCTTAGAATCAAAATTAACATGTTTTGTCATCATCAAAAAGGGGAAGATTATTAAGACAAAATCCTAAATTAATGTTTTGATGATAATTAAACAAAAAATTAATTAAGACTTCTAATTGCATTTCTAAGTATTTTCCTATTTAACATATGTATTTAAGTGTGGTAAAACAAGATAGGCAGCAAGCATTACATATTAAATCATATTAAAATCAAGAAAGAAAAGTCAATAAAACGAAGAACGTTCTTGACATATTTCTGGAAAATGAAGAACGTTCTCCACATTTTCCACAAACAAGAATGATCAAATTTTTATGTAAAGAATTAAATCCAAGAAGTTCTATCCATTCCATATCTTCATTAGTAATATATAAGGATCAATCTAAGCAAGAATTATTCCAGAATTCGAAGACTCAACAACTTGCTTCATAAAAAGCATAAATCTATATCATTCTCCAAGTCAAGCAAATGAAAGTACAAATGAGAGGTTGTAAAGGAAACTAATGTTGTACCTTTAAACAGACATGCACACGTGACTTAAAGCTTATAATCATTTCAGACAACTGATAAGATCTCAAATACAAGTCAGCTCATCTCAAAGCAATTCGAAGAACGTTCTTGGATCTCAAGCACATTCCTGGTTTCAACAAGAACAATCTTGCTTTATGGCTGATCTTATCCATTCACTTATTAATGACAACTGGCCTACTTCCAATGGTTAAATGAGCTATTATAAGCTCTCTTAAAGCCTATAAATAAAGCTTCACAATGAAGAAAAAAATTAGAACTCAAAGTGTCAAGCAAAACATCACTCATTCAAATCATACTCGAGCTTCTCAATTCATTCTAAGTTATAGATCCATTTCTTAGTGTGATATTAGAATCAATGACTACTGAGTTCAAATATATAGAATCAATTTCTCAAACAAGAGTTGAGCAATACCCAGATTCTTACATTCTTAAAATCATTACTTTGTAGCTCAAGGCTATATTGTTAAACACAGCTTGACCAGTAGAAATCCTTTTATGATTTTAAAGGTAATTTGTAAAATCCTTTCTAACATAGTGTAAGGTAACATGGAAAAATCTAATCTAGGTAGAAAGGTTGAACCTTATAATAGATTGGAAACAGTGTTAAAACCAAGAAAGTTCTTGCTTTGAAGCACTTAATGGAAAATCTCACATTTGTGAGAACTGGACGTAACCCGTGTTGGGTGAACCAGAATATATGCTTGTGTGATATGTCTATCCCTATCTCTATTTATTATTTGTCTTACATTCAGTTTTTATATTGATAAATTGATATTGATGTTTTTCCAAGAACGTTCTTTGTTTATAACCAAGATCAATCTCAAGTTAAAACTTCTAGTTTTTTAACAGGAATTTTAAAAAGGAGCAATTATAATTCAAAACCCTTCCTTATAAGTGACATTGTTTCTTCATCATCAACTTCACTGAAACATGCAAATGAGTAGTGCTTCTCGAAGGGTTTGACAAGAGGAATCCGAAAATGCTAATCGGTTTTCAGGACGATGAACATGTTGGCCGAAATTCACAACATTGCCGCGACAAGGGTGAAACCCCATTTTTTGATGTTTAATAGTTGATGATTCCAAATGTAGGTAACGAAAGAGGGTATTTTGTGGAGTCCAAATATGATATCGGTTTTCATTGATAATACATGTGGTGGCCCAAATCTCAATCCAAAGGCGGTGGTGTGATTTTTGATGAAAAGAAATAATGTTCTTTGAATCCCGATTTAGGTTGCGAATGAAAGAGGTAGATTTGAGGAACATGAATATGATGATGGTGTCGCATGGCACTCGCTATGGTGGTCGTAAATAGCTTGAGACGACGACGGTAATGGCGGAACACAACTCATGGTTATAGTTGTATTTTGTGCATCATATAGATATGAAGCCAAAGTTTGATGAAGGTGATTGATGAAGATGATTATCCAACTATAGAGGAAATGGATCACAAAAGAGTGGGTTTTGAGGGTTTTGACAGGGTAGTCTCCTGAGAGAGAAGGAGATTGCGTTGTAGATTTATTTAATTTTTTTTTAAGTGGTGGAGAAGTCGTGCGACTAGAAACTATTTAGGTGCATCACTAACAGATCTGAAAGGCCTAAAAAAAAGTAGACCCAAGTCCATGTTGAAACAGTAAAAATGGGGTGTAGCAGCAGATTTGCAGCTGCAAATGAGAAAGTCTGTTGTATTGTAATAAAGGCCCAAATAGAATACAGGAGTAGAAAATAAAGTATAAATAGCAGTTTGATCCCAAATCTCTTTTCTAATATTTATGTAAGAAATCCTTAATAAATAATTTATTTTACTCTTCCATACTAAAAACTTTTTCTCCTAAATATTCCCATTAAAATAATAGTAATTTTCACAAAAATAATTAGATAGAATAAATAAATATAATATTTACAATTTATCTTATTCACAAAATTAAATATCTATCAAATTATTTCACTATAACCCATACACAAGTAAGGAAAATTAATCATAATTATTTATCAACACATTCTAAACACATGTCATACTAAATTAATTCCTTTAAATCCTAATCGATAAATACAATAATTTATTATTAAATTTTGGGAGTCACAATTGAGAACTGCAACCAGTAGCTAAATCATATCGTTCCTCTATAGGTTTTTTGGTTAACGTTTTGGCCTGAATCATCTTTTTCAAGTGAACAAGTAGGGTGCGTTGGTGTAGCCATAGGTTTGCAATAACTCATCTCAAACTTCTTGAGAAACTCTTTTGTATATTTAGTTTGATGAAGATATATACCTTTTTGACTTTGTTGAATTTGTATCCCTATTAAGAACTTAAGTTCTCCCATCATATTCATTTGAAGTCCAACTGCATCAATTTATTAAATTCTTCGCAAAGAGTTCCCTAGATGTTTGTTTTAGACCGTACAAAGATTTCCTAAGTTTATAAAGATGATTTTAAAATTAAGAACTTTCAAAACGTGAGGATTGTTTAACATAGACTTCTTCACTTATATAACCATTTAGAAAATTATTTTTAACATTCGTTTGAAATAATATAATGTTATTAGCTGCAGCAAAAGAAAGTAAGATACTAATAGCTTCTAAGTCTAGTATACTATGCCCTAGGTGCTAGTTTTAGACCATTCAAGGATTTTAAAAACATGATTTGAAAATTCAGAGTTTTCAAAATCTAAGGGATTGTTTAACATAGACTTTTTCACTTATATAACCATTTAGAAAAGAACTTTTAACATCCATTTGAAATAATATAATGTTATTAATATGTCTAACAAAAGAAAGTAGGATACAAATAACTTCTAATATGCTCACTAGAGAAAATATCTCATTATAATCAATGTCTTCTTGATGACTATAGTCTTGTGTGACAAGTCTTTCCTCTTTTCTAACAATTTAACCATTTTCATTTAGTTGGTTTTTGAAAACCCACTTGATTCCAATAATGTTCTTATTTGGTCTAGGTACTAGATCTCTAACATCATTTCTCTTAAATTCATTTAACTCTTCTTGCATTGCAAGAATCCGTTCGTGGTTTGTCAATGCTTCATCAATAGTGATAGGCTCAATTGATGAGAGTGAGTCAAATGAAGTGGTATATTTTATTGATGATCTGATCCTCAAAAGACTACTTGCACTTCTAATGAAATGAGATGTCTTGTACTTCCATTCAGATCTTCATTTTGACTTATCTTGACTAATTCTAACTTGATCAAATTCATACTCTAAAGATATATCATCTTCTGGTTTTTTTGCATCTGCTTCCTCTGGTTCTGGTAAAACTGCAGTATCCTTAACTTGCGTTGACTTTTGAAGGTCAAGTTTTTAGTTATATAACATAATATAAATAAGATAATTGAATAATAAAATCAATACAACCAAAACATAAGTTTTGTTTCTAGTAGTTTCTTCTTGTTTCTGAAAACCAAATGTCTATGTTGCTTCTGCTGAAGTGTTCAGATTATGTGGATCTCATTGTTCCACTAAATTTTTTAGAACCTACATAATACTTATCTAGCTTTGATTTTTAAGATCAAGCTTCATGTTATCACAATAAACATAATATCCGACAATAATTAAATTTAAAGAAATATATAACCTATATGTCAACAATTTGAGTTTCACTCTAAAAAACCTCTTATTTCTTCTTTTATGGTTTCCAGATTCTTATTTTTCATATTCTTTGATTAAAGGGTCTAGATGAAGGGATTTGAATTCTTATCCAGGTTTGTAGTCTTGATGAATTTGATTGGAGTGTTTGAAGAAGGCTCCTAATTCTGATTGTTAATTTGACACTTCTATTTCTATGGATGTACCAGATTCCTCTAGTAATTTTAGAACTGATGGTAATTTTGATTCTTTTGTAGTTCTAGTTATGTTGATATGTGTGATTACTCTGTCAATTTTGGAACCTTTAATTTTGATTTTGAAGGCTGGTTCCATGGGTAATAATGGTGATACAAGTATAAAAGACATGGGAGACATACACTTGATGGGGACATTGTTGGGCTCAAGTGTGAGTATTTGAGTCCCACGTCTACTAAAAATGTGGTGACCCATAGACCTAATTGCATATGATTTTGGGGGAGCTGAATTGTGTTTGCCTAAGTTGATAACGTTTTGCTAATTTGATCATGGTTGGTTGGTTTTTATGAATTAATTAGATAAGAAGCAGTTGGAGTCAGATGTAAAAAATAATGAAATCATAAATAATTGGACACATAGATTTAACCTAGTTCATCACTAACTTGGCTACATCCAGTTCCAGTATCCATAGGGCTTTAATTCACTAATTCAAATACCTTGAATTACAAAGAACCTGACCCTCCAATCCAGTCTTTCCAAATAGTCTAACAACCCCAGACTTTTGAGGAACTAACTACCTTGATCCTACAAGTCAAGTCTTCTCCTAACAACCTGACAACCCTATATTGAAGAAGAAACTAAACCGTTATTGGGTTGGATACAAATGATTGGAACATTAAGTGTTTCCTTTTTAAAAAAATTGATAATAGTAATAAATTTCACACTCTAATAAGAGAACACTCATAAAATATTTCTAACTTGAACAACTGTTTCTCTCTTTGAACTCTAAGATCAATTTGAAATTTTGAGTTTTAGTTCTTCTACTTTTTTATCCTTTTCGATGATCTTCTTCAACCTTAAGTGTCTATATACTGTTAAAGTTAGGGCTTCAATTTAGTCCTTGTTTAATTATGAAATGTATGTTGTTACGATTGAGTTTTTAAATTCTTCATATTGATTTTGTTCCTATTTTGTTTTGATTGAGTTTACAAATTCTTCAAATTAATTTTGTTCGTATTTTGTTCAGATGATGTTTGTAAATTATTCAAATTGATTATGTTCATATTTTGTGGTAGATAAATCTTGATCAAATGCTTCAAATCATGATCAAATCTTCTTTAAATATTGACCATGCGTTTTTTTTAAACTAGGTCAAAGAATTTCTTGAATTATAAATTTGAATCAAATCTTATTTTAGATTTTCATCAATTATAAATTTGAATTAAATCTTATTTTAGATTTTCTTCAATTATAAATATGAATCAACTCTTATTTTAGATTTTATTCAATAATAAATTTTAATCAAATTGTATTTTAGATTTTCATCAATAACATGAGTCTTCTTTTGTACTCTGTGAAGTCAAATATATTGTTCTTATAAACTACTTTTGCTATCATCGAAACTTTAAGTATAAAATCAACTTCATTCTAACAAAGACATAGTGTTAAAGTCTCTTGTGGTTATGAAGCAATTGACCCGTTGTTGCTCGTACGTCCCCCAGACTCCCCAACAAGTGGTGTCAAAGCCTTGGTTTGGCTTAGAGAGGGCGAGAGTAGATCCTTGTATCGAAAGATGTCATGATAATGGATTCAGGAGGTAAGTCTCATTAGTAATAACACAATATAAGTATAGTATATGGAAATTCACAATTAAAGAGGAGATTGTTGGGTTCAAGTGTGAATGATCAAATTTCACATATACTAAAATCGTGGCAATTACAATAAATCATTATTATCCAAAAATAGAGTACTTAGACAATTAATTAAAGAAACGGGCAAGTGCAGAATCCTCAAGTTTTTGTTGTTGTCAATTTATTTCGTTCTAACAAGTATCTACCTTGACTAATGCATACAATATAGCAACAATTTAAGATGATCCGTACAACATACAGGACAATCTTGAAACTCCCATTTTTGTATGACAAACCACAATTATGGGATAAAACTTTTTGGAAAAAAAGATGTTCAATTGTGAGATAATCAAATTTTATATTGACAATGAATATGAATCCTAACAACATTAAAACTACTATTAATTAATAACTACCTTATCAAATATGTAGAGTTGGTTGTCGGTATAAAACTTTTTTATTTTATTTTTTCATTCCAAAAACTAGTCATTCATGAAACTTTAATTACTATTATACTCTTACCTTAATAGAAATAACATTATTATTTTAAAGACTCATAATAAGTAAGAGATACGAATACGGAGAGATTGAAGTAACTGTGAGAAGGAATGTGCTTCGTGATATCATAATTTTATACTAAACACAACTAAAACATGAAATTTCCACACAATCATAAAAAACTTATGGAAGACTACAGTCATCTTTTCAAAATATAATAAGTTACAAGTCGGAGAAAATGTTAATCTCCATTTGATGTAGTCTCATTTTGTAAGAAGGGGGTTTTACTATTATCTGAAGGTGCAAATATGAGAAAGGATTGAATGTTATTTGACTAAGTCAAATTCTTTTTGTTAATTTATTTAAATCTGGTTTAGGTTTGATGACTTACTTAGAATAAAAGTAATAGCAATCGAGTTAAGTGATCAAAGGCAAAAGTAAAACAGGAGTTGCAAAATTAAAGTGACACAAGAGTTTATCACGATTCACCAACAACTTGGTAGCTACATCAACTCCCCTCACTCAGAAGAATTTAATCCACTAATTCAAAACTCGAAAATCTATGGATTGATTAAGGAACATGAAAGCCTTTATTGGGCTCGGTTATAAGAGTTTGGAACAAATTGGTTTGCTTCTAATAAATGATTGTAGCAATAACTCTCACACTAGAAAATACTTAGAAAATATTTCTAAATCATATATTTGAAAATAATAAATGTATCTTCTTGTGAGTGTTTCTTCTTGTAAATAATTCTTTATCATATCTTCTTGTAGATAAATCTTGATCAAATCTGCTTGTAAATAATTTGTATCTTCTTGTGATAAATCTTGATCAAATCTTCTTGTAAATATTTCATATTTTTTTGTAGATGAATCTTGATCAAATCTTCTTTTAAATAATTCATATCTTCTTGTAAATAAATCTTGATCAGATCTTTAGTACAAGAAAATTTAAAATTTGCGACATATGGTTTGCGATAGTTGTAATAAAATCGCCCTTGTCTTAAATTTGCGGCAGTTCATTCGATGGATAATTTCAACTGTCGTAGTGTTTCTGGTGGAAATATGTGCCCCCTTTCCCTTCCTCTCAAATCCCAAACCCTTTCTCTAATAAGTCATAACCCTTTCTGGTGGAAATATGGAGTATGATTTCCACCTTGCCAAAGTCACTCTGGGGAGAGGCATTAAAAATAGCAGCACACATTCTTAATAGAGTACCAACTAAGGCAGCAGCTAAAACACCTTATGAGCCTTGGATTGGGCGTAAGCCTAGTCTGAAGCACCTTCATGTTTGGGGATGTCCAGTTGAGGCAAGGCCTTATAGGCCGAATGAACAGCTATTTTATAGGATACTCAGAAAAATCAAGGGGCTATAAATTTTATGATCCAAAATTGAGAACAATTTTTGAGACGGGAACGGCAACGTTCTTTGAGGATATTGAGTTTGGGGGGAAGATTAAGGTTAAAGATTTTGTCTTTGAGGAAGAATCAGTAACAATTCTAGAACTGATTTTTCCACAAGTTGACTTTCCCATTATTGAACAAACTCAAGATGATCTGGTTGTTCAGGAAGAACAAAATCCAGATCAAATTCAAGATCCTCAAGAACAAGTGCCTCAAGAGCCAGCTCCATTGCGGAGATCCACTAGAGAAAGGAAAAATGCTATTTCGGATGATTATGTAGTATTTATCAATGAAGTAGAGGAAAATGTTGGCATGACGGAAGACGACCCGGTCAACTTTCATCAAGCCATGCAAGATTCCCATTCAGATAAGTGGATCGAAGCAATGAATGAGGAGTATAAGTCTATGCAAGACAATTCAATTTGGGAACTTATCCCATTGCCTGAAGGAGTGAAACCCATTGGTTGCAAATGGATTTTTAAAACCAAGCGGGATTCCAATGGTAATGTGGAGAGATATAAGGCACGTCTTGTAGCTAAAGGCTATACTCAAAAGGAAGGGATTGATTATAAAGAGACTTTCTCTCCGGTTTCATCGAAGGACTCTTTAAGAATAATCATGGCTCTTGTTGCTCACTTTGATTTGGAGCTTCATCAAATGGATGTAAAGACAGCGTTTCTCAATGGCGACATTGATGAGACGATCTACATGGTGCAGCCAGAAAACTTTGTGTTGGGAGACCCAAAGAATATGGTGTGCAAACATTGATGAGACGATCTGTCTCTAAGTATGTCTTTGTACCATATGAGTTTTGATTGTGTATTTCATTGTGTTTGTCTGAGATTCGATTTGGTTAAAATTTATATTTAATAAAAGCTATTGATAAGTTTCTACAGCTCTATAATTGTGTTTATAATATTCAATTATTGATAAATCGTCTGTGATAGAACACTGGAAATTAAAAGGAATGAAACCCAAAGAGTGGGGCCCACTCAACCAAGTCACGCGCTTCACACACATTCAATTTCTAGAATGATTGATGGAGGGAATAAAAGCTAGTAATAATGTCTCTAATTCTACTTTTATTCCATTAAAGAGGGGAAGTAGCAAAGTTATTCGGTTTCAAGAAGGATGAATGAAAGGAATAAAAGCTAATTAATAATGTCGTTTATTTTAAGAAATAATTAGGGGAATTCTTTCTCTAGTTAGGAGCAATTTTGCTTTGGTTTAGGAGTTCTTAGAACTTTGGTTTTGTTATTTTTTTTCTGTGGATTTTCAGATTTCCAGCATTGTAAGAGCTTCAGAGCTCATCCATTTTAATGAATAAAATTGTGGTTTCTATCATTGGTCTGACCTGCTGGATAGAGATAGAAGCTAGCAAAATTGAATGCCACTAAAAATGTCTAACAAGGTTGAGGCTTTGGATATAAGAATGGCTGAGATTGAAGGTTCAGTGCGTCAGAGCTTGGGTGAATTTTGTCATACGATTTTAATAGATTTTTCAAAACTGTTGAATCGGCCTACACCGGGGATGTCACAGATAACCGAGACGGATGAGCCAATTACCGAATACAAGATGGAAGTTAAGAAGGTGAAGCTGCCGTCATTTGATGGTGACGATCTAGTGGGGTCGATCACACAAGCAAAGACATATTTTGAGGTACAGGTAATATCTGAGGAAGTAAAGGTTCATTTGGCGATAATTAGCATGGAGGGAGCAACCATTCATTGTTTTAATCTTCTATGTGAAACGGAGGATGATCTCACATGGTTGAAGTTGAATGAAGCGTTGATTGAGAGATATGGAGGAAGAAAGAACGATAATCCATTCAAAGCATTGAAAGATCTTCAAAAACTAGAGATGATATGGATTTGAGTGTTTCCATATGATTTGAAGGATCTATCCAAGTGATAATTTCAAATAAAGTACCAAATAAGAATGAAGAACACAAAAGAAGAAAATATGAAGTAATGAAATGGTAGAAATCACCACACTCCACAACAAGGAATGATAAGATCAAGGTAGAATCGCCACAAGAGTAAGAGGCTCTTGATAAGATCTAAATTTGGTTCAAAGAAGAACCCTAGAGAGCATTTCTCTAATCTCACACTAAGTGTTTCTTTCTTTCCAAAATTAGTCCCCTATGTCTTACATTAAAAAGACATATATAGCCTAACACAAAATAACATGGTGCCTAAGCTACCAAATATTTAGGCACACACAAGTCAACATAATCCCTAATTATAAGGTATGATTATTACATCCCAAAATTAAAATTAAGTCTTAAGATATTTCTATGACCATAAGATTAATATAATGTGGATTAATCTTTTCATATGTCTTAAGACTAAGGAAATTAACAATTTTTTTCTCTAATTGTTCTTTTAGCTTTCTAGACTTCCCTCTAGTCAATGGTCCCGCTCCTAGTTCTCGATGCTCATTAACCTTCATGTAGGGTTGGTTCACATAAAGAGATGTGGAAGAGTATATTTTAGATTTCGAATATTTCTCTTCCCAAGTTAAGCATCTCCCCTAAAGAACAATACCTTCGGTATTTTTTGGGTGGCCGACCTCCAACCAGTTAGTGAGTAAGGAAGGGGAGGAACATGTTGCAGTAAGATGCAACTTTGTAGTGCTGTTCAGAACAGCAGAGGAACGCAGAGCTCAAAATTGGTTCCCATTTCCCCTACATTTGGAAGGTACCGTGAATGGGCATACCGGTCACGATGATAGTGGACACTGGTGCTACTCACAACTTTGTGACTACTCAAATGGCTGTAATTCTGCAGCTTCCAGTAGAATAGATCCTAGTTACGAACACAAAATTTTGAAACGATTCTCATTTGGCCATAACAGAGAAGTGTAGGAAATTTTGACATTCAAATTAGAAGGTTCCAAACCACTTCTAAAGCTTACTTAGTGGAATTACAAGGTGAGGACATGATTTTGGAAGTGGCTTGGATGCATAAGTTAGGCAAGGTATTATTTGATTGGGAAGAAATGGCAATTTGCTTGGACTGGAAAGGGAAAACTATGAAGCTACAGTGTCAATATCCGGAGAATTGGAGAATCAATCAGGAAAAATAATTTAATGTTGTTACCACGAATATACTAAAGTTGAGAAAAATCATAATATGGGAAGGGAATAAGGAGACCATCAGCTGAGAACCTAAAAGTCTACTACAGAATCAATGTCTTAATGTTAGCCTTAAGGACAAGGCTCATTTTGAAGTGGATGACAATGATAGAACACTGCAAATTAAGAGGAATGAAGCCCAAAGAGTTGGGCCCACTTAACCAAGTCACACACTTCACACACATTCAACTTCTAGAATGATTGATGGAAGGAATAAAAGCTAGTAACAATGTCTCTTAATCTACTGATATTCCATTAAAGTGAGGAAGTGGGAAAGAAATTCAGTTTCAAGAAGGATGAATGAAATGAATAAAAACTAATTAATAATGTCATTTATTTTATTTTATAAGAATGTGGGAATAGGAAGAGGGAAAGATATTCATAAAATATTATAAGAAATAATTACGGGAAATCTTTCTCTAGTTAGGAGCAATTTTTCTCTGGTTTAGGAGTTCTTAGAACTCTGGTTTTGTTATTTTTTTCTCTGGATTTTCAGATTTCCAGCATTGTAAGAGCTTCAGTGCTCATCAATTTTAATGAATAAAACTAGATTATGGCCCGCGCGCTGCACGGATGTTAATTAATTTTATAAGTTTTGTAAGTAATATTTTATAAATATAATTATCTTATAATATTATTTTATTGATTTGTAATAATTGAATATGACTAGGAAAATAAAAATAATAGAAAATTATGTTTATCACAATTATCTAATTTAATTTTTAAAATATTTTTTAAAATTCGTATGATAATTTATTATATAGGATAATTGTTTGACTCATTGTAGTGTGATTGTTAATTTATTTTTCAACATATAATGGTACTTGTATTTATTTGATAAAATAAAATGTAAAATACAAACCCAAAAATAAGATGTAAAAATTTAAAAATATGATTGACTATTTAATATTTTTTATTTAAAAAATAATAATATTGAATTATATTGTAGAGTAGTCTAAATTTGTTTGTTTTATTAGTATGATATTTTAATTGTGAGCATGAGAAGTTGTTGTAAAAAAAAATTTATTGAATATATTTTATCAAGAGTTTGT
>JBBPBS010001012.1:4232932-4281143 GCA_037974835.1 Cicer judaicum
TATAAATAATTGTAAAATAATTTTATAATTTATAAATTTATTAGATAAAGAGCGTTGATGTCGATATTTAGGAGTGATTAGTCGGTTTTTTTATTGAATTTAATGATTAATAATATAAATTATTACTATTGGTAAATGACTAATAATATTATAAAATAATTTATTAATTTATTATAAAATAATTTGATAATATTATAGATTATAAATTATTATCAAATTGTAAAATAATTTATAAATTATAAATAATTGTAAAATAATTTTATAATATATAAATTTATTATAAAATAATATTATCAAATAGATTTTGGAGGTATGAAAGAAATTGTGGAAGAAAGAGAAAAAATAGAGTAGGATTAAAGGAGATTAGGTATTGAGAGTATGATTGAGAGGAGAGAAATGATGAGAGGTCCACATCAGCTTTTTGACTGATGTGGGAAATATTTGTATTGGTGGCATTCGAGGGAGTGAGGTGGCATTCGGAGGTGAGGTGGGGTCTGTTTTAAATATATACATAATCGATTGTGGTTTCTGTCATTGGTCTGATATGGTAGATAGAGATAGAAGCTAGCAAAATCGAATGCCACTAAAAATGTCTGACAAGGTTGAGGCTTTGGAGATAAGAATGGCTGAGATGGAAGGTTTAGTGCGTTAAAGCTTGGATGAATTTTGTCATGCCATTTTGATAGAGTTTGCAAAACTATTGAATCCGCCTACACTTGGGATGTCGCAAATAACTGAGACCGATGAGCCAATTATGAAATACAAGATGGAAGTGAAGAAGTTGGAGCTTCTGACATTTGACGGTGACAATCCAGTGGGGTGGATCACGCGAGCAGAGACATATTTTGAGGTACAGGGAATATCTAAAGAAGTGAAGGTTCGTTTGGCGAAAATTAGCATGGAGGGAGCAACCATTCATTGGTTTAATCTTCTATGTGAAACAGAGGATGATCTCACATGGTTGAAGTTGAAGGAAGTGCTGATTGAGAGATATGGAGGAAGAAAGAGCGATAATCCATTAAAAGAATTGAAAGATCTTCAACAAACTGGAGATGTGGAAGAGTATATTTTAGATTTTGAATATTTCTCTTCCCAGGTGATATGATCTTGTCCTCATCACCGGGTTAAGTGCCTTGGGTATTTTTGGGACATGTGTGGAGGCAATAAAATTGGCTCGTAATGTTGAAATAGAGTTACGGGGCGTGTTGAATTACAGAGGAAGCGGAGGTGGAGGTCGTTCCTAAAACTGGAAATGGAGAAGAGAAGGAAGAAATGGGCTTACTAATACAAATGGGTCAAGACTGGGTTTTTTTTCCGGGCCCAAAGAAGGGAAATGCAAGTCCTAGGGGACCCAATCCAGAAATACTCTAACTAGGTCAAGTCCTAATCCAGAATTAAGCATAAGAGGCAAACTTGATCAGTACCAAACACGAACAAATGGCAATGAGGAGCGATGGTGAAATCACTAAAATCGCAATTGGGGAACTAAGCATCTTCCATATTCTGAATTAATGGATCGTAAGGCACGAGGCCTCTGATTTCGATGTGGGGAAAGGTTCCATCCTCTTCATCAGTGTGCTAAAAAAAATTGCATTTCGTAATTCTGGGAGATGATGAAGCGACGGACGATGTCGGTGAAGTCCTAGCTATCGAATTGAAGGAAGGGGAGGAACACGTTGCAGTAAGATGTAACTCTACAATGCTGTTCATAATAGTAGAGGAAGGCAAAGCTCGAAATTGGTTCCCTTTTCCCTTACATTTGGAAGGTACCGTGAATGGGCATAACAATCACGCTGATAGTGGACACTGGTGCTACTCACAATTTTGTGACTCCTCAAATGGATGCAGTTCTACAGCTTACACTAAAATATATCCCAGTTACGAACAAAATTTTTGGAAACGTTTCCCATTTGGCCATAACGGAGAAGTGTGGGAAGTTTGACATTCCAATTGGAAGGTTCCAGACCACTCCTGAAGCTTACATAATGGAATTAAAAGGTGAGGACATGATTTTGTAAGTTGCTTTGCTGCATAAGTTAGGCAAGGTGTTATTTGATTGGGAAGAAATGGCAATTTGCTTGGACTGGAAAGGGAAAACTGTGAAGCTGCAATGTCAACATCCGGAGAATTGGAGAATCAATCAGGAACAAGAATTTAATGTTGTTACCAGGAGTATACTAAAGCTAAGAAAAATCATAATAGGGAAAAGGAGTAAGGAAACCATCAGTTGAGAACCTAGAAGTCTACTACAAAATCAATGTCTTAATGTTAGCCTTGAGGACAAGTCTCATTTTGAAGTGGATGACAATGATAGAACACTGCAATTTAAGAGGAATGAAGCCCAAAGAGTTGGGCCCACTCAACCAAGTCACACACTTCACACACATTCAGTTTCTAGAATGATTGATGGAGGGAATAAAAGCTAGTAACAATTTCTCTTATTCTACTGATATTCCATTAAACTGGGGAAGTGGGAAAGACATTCAGTTTCAAGAAGGATGACTAATATGAATAAAAGCTAATTAATAATGTCATTTATTTATGTTATAAGAAAGAGGGAATAGGAAGAGGGAAAGATATTCATAAAATATTCTAAGAAATAATTAGGGGAATTCTTTCTCGTGTTAGGAGTAATTTTGCTTTGGTTTAAGAGTGCGAAAGAACTATGGTTTAGTTAATTTTTTTTCTTTGCATTTTCAGATTTATAACATTGTAAGAGCTTCAGAGCTCATCAATTCTGATCAATAAAATTGTGGTTTCTATCAGTCTGTCAATTAATTTTTAACATTGTTGATGCAAATTATACTTTAGAAAAAAAAAGTACAAAAACCTTGTTTTGAGTACGTAAATTATGTTTTGTTTTCTCTATCAAAAGGACTCGCATACTTTCTCTTTTTCCCCACAAAAATTTAAAGCAGAGCACAAATTGTAAGTTCTTTAACACAATATTATCCTACCACATAGAACCTTATATATCAGAACCATTAAGACAAGACAAATTAAAACCCAGAAATTCATTATGGTTCAAGATAACCAGGATCAAAAATTACAAATCTAAGAGGCCATTTCAACTTTTTGATGTTAGTATGGTCCCACACAATAGTTTTAGTACAATTTTAACTTTCTTCTGTTGATTACAATTTTAGTAGAAAAAAGGGATTGTAATCTTATTTTTTATTTAGCTAAATAGTATTGATTTATCAAATTTATATGAATGAAGTTGATGGTTAGAAATTATTACAAAACAAGGTCTTTTCTTCTTTAACTATGTTGAGTATTAATTATAGTTATATGGTTAAGTTGATCTTTAGTTTGATATAAGAGTAGTAGTGGTTAAGTAATGCTTAAGAAATTGTGATTTTTCTGAGTGCCCTCCTCATTTTATTTTGCTTCTTCTTATTTCAATCTTTATCTCAATTTGCACCTATATATCCTTTTATCTATCAAATTTAATTAAACTATGTCCTTATATCTCAATTTCTACCTATATATTCTGTTATATACCCAATTTAGTCACTTAATCTCAATTGATCTTTATCTCAATTTGCACATATAACTGATGAGCAGGAAAAGTTTGAGAAGTGAGTCAAGGAAGGACATGTAGGAAATTCTAAGGGCTAAGTTTACTACTATAATGGAAGAGCCAGAAAATTGTGAAGAGAATAAAATTACATCACCAAGACAAATGAGAATTGCCAAGAAGCAATTGAAGACGAATAAGAATATTAAACAGTCTTATGATCTATTTATTAATGGGTTTGTTTCAGAATCCAATTTTGGTGGGTTTCTTCCACATTAGCTTTATACATTCTATTAATGATATTGATTCCTGAGTGGTCCAATTTCAATTTATGATTTAATGTTGTGTAGTGTGTGTGCAGTACTATTATGTATTTGCTTCCCTAATATAACTGATGTCACTGAATATTGGTATGTAATCATGTGTCGGGTCGTTTTGTCATTTTGGCCTATGTTTTGGCATAATGGGTTGCATAATATTATATGCCAAAATAGCTATGAGTTATGAAATTTTACATAGTTTGCTGTTGTGGATTTTGTCCACTTCTACATAATATCAATGGCCCCAATAATTTTAACATGGCACATTCGAGTCTGGCAGGAGAGTGGTAGAAAAGAGGTTAACTCTCAAATTTACCCTATCAATTTTATCTTAAATTTTGAAGGTCCTGTATAGTTGTATATATGTTAATAGTTCTTCCCCACAAAAACTGTGTACGAATGATTGTTCTTGTTAATGGTCTGTTACAATGTAGAATTGTTAATTTATTGTTTATAATATTTGTTGTGGATTGATTCTTTAATTCCTGCAGATTTGGTGAACAATTTGGGTACAATCACAAGTTGAAGGCTCTAAGAAATTTAAAAGTTGAATTCGTGTTTGAACAAAGATTGTAGTGTATATGGTTATGATAAATGTTTGGATTCAACCGTTTTGAGAAATCTTATGGGTGGTTAATTAGTATGATGTTTATATTATAGTCTTGAACATGTGCGAAAAGTGAGTTGAATTTGAATTGAATATATATACTTATATGTTTTTTCAGGTAATAGACTTAAAATCACCAAGAGATGGTAAACATTATAAGTTTAGCTACTCACATCTCACCTAATTCTTTATCTCTACTTTTATATCTCTTTAAGACTTTCTCTCGGTTTTATGCTTTCCGCCTCTCGATCTTACTGTCACCACTAGGTAATTATCATAATCACTCTTTCTCTTTCTTATTTTATAGTTTACATGTTATCTCCTCTAATAGATAATCAATACACCTTTCAAATAGGTAAACCAAACTATTAGAAGAATAAATATGCTACAACATGTGAAAATGATTAAAAGGTATTGGTCATTTACCTTCAATTACCTATTGTTGTTGTATATAACATAGTCCAATGACTAATATATACTTATGACAAATATAATGATGTGTTTGTATCCATTTTAATGACGTGTTAGTATCTAATGATGTGTTTGTATCTAATGATAGAGAAAATGCAGGCTGATATCAGTAGGCTTAAGAAAGAAATTCTAAAGTTGATATGTTGTAGGAGCAAATTGCTTTATTGCTGCAAATGCAAAATTCTAGAAAGAAAAAAAAAAGGTAAAACTATTTTTCATAGAGAACCTATTTAAAATATCATGTGAGAATTGTTTGTCTTTGGTTAAAAATATCAATCGTGTAATGATTGTTTTTAGTTATATGAAAAGTTTGGTTTATTAGTAGTTGACAATATTTATCAAGATTCAATAAGGTTAATATATACTTTTTTTTCTATACAAAAGATATAGAATCGCCAATAGATAGTAGACGTCCATCTGAGTCTAACTACCAATCTAATGATTGTGGAACAACATCATTAGGGACTAATTAGATATTTTGATATATTTGAAGGAGTTGTATTGTATGTTTAGTCACGCCACTAATATTTTGAACATTTAAACTATTTTATTTATTATTTTAGTTAATTTAAATGTATGAATTGATGTTATTTCTTTTGAATAAATTATATAAATTGGATTTAGGTACATTAGTTATATAATTATGTATTTAAATTATATGGATAACATTTTCGAATGTTTTTTTATTTTAATTAATAAAAAATAGGAAAAATTGTATCATATATTTTTTTTAATAATTAGGTTTGTGACGGTTCAAACTACCTTAAAATAAATATAGCGACGGTTGATAACCGTACCAGCCATCGCAATTTTTTAGAAATAAACAAATTAGCGGTAGTTCTAACTGTCACAAAATATATGTTGAGGCGGTAAGAACTATTGCAAAATGGCCTCGCGATGCACGAATTTACGACAGTTGCATAATCGTCACAATGATACCTTACAATTGCCGCAAACCAATTTATTTTCTTATAGAGGAACTTTACTTTCTAAGGCATATGTTCATAGACCGACACATATACTTTGTGTTCCTCTAATCTCAACCTCTAGTCTCTTTCTCTAGTCGCTTCCTTTGATTTTCATCCTCTGGTACCTTCTCATAAAATATTTTTGTTAACAACAAAACTATAAATGGAAAACCAATTTGGTTCCAACAATCTCCCTGACTTTGATGGTGATAAAACTATATTTTTGGTAACAATTTTTCTTGTATTACGTAACTCCACCTGACTTAAGGCTCCTCTTAAATCCAAGTAAGTTTTTCATTATCTCTCCACATTATGGTTCTCTAATATATTTCTCCTCATTTTGTTATCACACAAAAAGACTTGAAACTGAAACTTTTTTATTTTTTTTTATGTATTTACCTTTTTTTTAATAGAATGAATAGAGCATAAAACTTAGCCTAATGTGATCATAAAATAAAACTGATCTTAAAATGAATATAAACTAATATACACTTGGCACAACATCATTCAGGTATAAATGCAAGATTTAGATTTTTCCTAATGAATTCAAATCTATCTTCAACTAGTGGTTTTGTAAATATATCAGTCTATTGGTGTCCAGTGTCTACAAACTGGATATTTAGTACTTCTTTTTGAACAAATTTCCTAATGAAATGATGTTTGATTTCTATGTATTTGGCTAGAGAATGTAGGATTGGGTTCTTGGTTAGGAAAATGGAAGAAGTGTTTTCATAGAATATGGGAATGTTACTCTCAAGAATCTTGCAATCTTCCAGTTGGTGTTTCATCTATAGCAATGAAAACTGCAACTAGCTTCAAATATTTACTCAACCTTTATTGTTGACATTGCAATTGTGCTTTGTATCTTACTTGACCATTAGATTAAGTTTTCAATAAGAAATTTGTGGTTTCCACTTGTGCTTTTTCTCTCAATTTTGTTTCCATCATAATCAGAATCATAATAGCCTCTTAATTTGTACTTAGGAGATTTCTTGTAGAACAAGCTAAGTATGGTAATGCCTTTTAAGTGTCTAAGGATCCTCTTTACCAAAATTAAATGAGATTCCCTTGGATCATCATGAAATCTTGTACCCACACACACACTAATCATAATATCAAGTCTATAGATAGTAAGGTAAAATAGTGATCCAATCATTCCTCTATATGTTTTCTTGTCAACCTTCTAGCCTATTCATCATTTTCATGTGAACAAGTAGGATGCAATGGTGTAGCGATAGGCTTACAATCATTCATTTTGAACTTCTTGAGAAGCTCTTTTTTATATTTGGTTTGATCAGTGTATATACCTTTTTGACTTTGATGAATTTGTATCCCTAAGAAGAACTTAAGTTCTCCCATCGTCCTCATTTGAAATTCAAGTTGCATCAATTTAGAAAATTCTTGACAAATAGTGCCATTAGTAGATCCCAAAATAATGTCATGAACATAAATTTGAATGATAAAAATATCACTTCCTATTGATTTTCTAAACATGGTGTTGTCTATTTTCTTCCTTTAAACTTGTTTTTAAGCAAGAAGTAACTTAGTCTATCATATCATGCTCTAGGTGTTTATTTTAGACCATACAATAATTTCTTAAGTTTAAATACATGGTCTAGAAATTCAAAGCTTTCAAAACCTCGAGGTTACTTAACATAGACTTCTTCACTTATATACTCATTTAGAAATGTACTTTTAACATCCATTTGAAATAATGTAATGTTATTATAAGCAACAAAAAAAGAGTAGGATACAAATAGCTTCTAACCATCCATTTGATTTAGATTTATAATTGAATAAAATCTTTGACCATGTTGAAAAGAAGATATTGTCAAGATTTGAAGAAGATATAATCAACATCTTATCAACAATAAGATATGAATTATTTACAATAAGATTTGATCAAGATTTATCACAAGAAGATAAGAATTATTTACAAGAAGGCTTGATCAAGGTTTATCTCCAAGAATATATGAATTATTTACAAGAAGATTTGATTAAGATTTATCACAAGAAGATATGAATATTTACAAGAATATTTGATCAAAATTTATCACAAGATATGGATTATTTACAAGAATATTTTATCAATATTTACCACAAGAAGATATAAATTATTTACAAGAAGATTTGATCAAGATTTATCTACAAGAAAATATGATCAAGAATTGTTTACAAGAAGAAACACCCACAAGAAGATGCATTTGTTATTTGCAAAGATATGATTCATATTTTGACAAAGGACAAAATAGTTAATTGGGCTTAGTCATATTCTTACTTGTGAAAGTTCAAGAACCGGTCCAACACCATGTTCCTGCCCAGATCAAAACATGCAATAGGAAGGAAGTTTCATATGAAGAATTTGCGAAAGCAATCTTTATAAAATACAAACAATATCAATCTGAAGAAATTGCAAACTCAATCTTAACAAAATACAAACAATATCAATCTAAAGAATTTACAAACTTAATATGAAAAAAATACGAACATAATAAATCTGAAGAATTTACCAACTCAATCTAAACAAAATGGAAAATTAATCAATCTAGAAGAACTACTTAGATTGGATTCAGAAATAAAGAATTGGCTAAAGAACATATTATCAAAGGGCATCTTGTTCATGATTATTTTGAATAAGATCATTGTGAACAAGATATGAATGAAGATACAATTTCGAATTAAACATTGGCTAAATTAAAGCCCTAACTTTATATATAAATGGATACTCAAGGTTGAAGAAGAAGATCATCAAAAAATAGGAAAAGGGTATAAAAACTCAAGCTAAAAAATCCAAATTCATTTTAGAGGTCAAAGAGAGAAACACTTCTCCGGATGAGAAATATTTCTTAAGTGACTTTTTTAGAGTTGTTCAAGATGGAAAACATTAAGACATTGAAACAATTTTTCTAAATTTCGAACTTTGGCATCAAGATTAAAGACACTTGGGAAGAGTTATACTAATGTTGATTACGTAAAAAAAGATACTAAGAAGTATGTCAATAAAGTGAGATCTAAGATCACATTCATTTAGGAAGCAAAATATTTGAATAATCTTAAGTTGGATGAATTAATCAGCTCTCGCATATCACATGAAGTTGAACTTGTAGAGGATGGGTCCAAGAAGAAGCAACCAACCTTAGCTTTGAAATCCAAGAAGAAGAAAATTCTAAAGGTAATAGCATAATCAGATGATTTTGATTCAGAGATCATAACAAAGACTCAAAGGAAGAGGAATCGGCGTTCATATCTAGAAAAATTCAGAAGACGTGACACAATAGAAAGAAGAAATTTTGCTAAAGATATTCCAGGTAGTCCAGTAGAGGAAACAAATGAGAAATCTGACAATAAAAGCATCATTTTCTATGGATCAATGAACTTGGACATATCAACTCATAAAGTCCAAACATAGAGAAAGGGAAACTTCATAAGAACGATTTCATACCTAAGAAGCATAGTCTTATGGCTACATGGGATGATTTTGATTAATCCTCTTATTATGAAGAGCAAGAAGATTTCACTTCAATGGCTCATACCAACTTTGCCCTTTGGATCCAACACATATTCTGACTATGGAAGTGAATCAACACACATAAATTGAGGTCATTTCTAACTTAACTCATCTATTAAGGATGCAGTTGAGTTCACAAATTGTCTTTAAAACTAAAAACACTTAGGAAAGAAAATGAAAACCTTACTGAAGAAATTAATGTTTTAAAGAATCAAAATGTTGAGTTAAAACATAAAATGCAACTCTGTAAATTAAGATTGTTGAACTTAAGACTAAAAATATAACTCCAAAAAGTAATAATAGTTCAACATCAACTGAAATTACCACATGTAAGTCTAATAAGCGTGAATAAGTTTTTCAAAATTTTCTTGCTATTGGTATGGAAAGAAGCAAGTATCCTTAAATGATTTACAGAGTTAGTAGAAATGGTAAAAGAGGTCTTGGATTTGCATAAATTGTAATTGAACCTAAGTTTGTTCCTTCTTATGATTTATGTACTATTTTCTTTAAGAAATGTCGCACTAAAATATCTTGTCCTATGCTAACCACATGGAAAAACAACAAACCTTTTAGAACTATCAAACTAGGGCCCAACCAGATATGGGTTCCAAAGGAAATATATTGTTTATCATGCAGATGTTCCAAAGGAAAGAGTCTATGTTGCAAGACCTAACAAAAAGAAGAGAAATGACTCTTGGAAAAAAGCTAAAAGACTAGATGATTGGAACAAGAACTATTAGATGTATTATAAATATAAAATAAAATCTAGATTATCAAAAGAAAAAAAATTGGAAAAGAAATCACACATATCAACAAAAACAAAACTGACAGGGAAATCACACACATCAACAGAAATAGAACTACCAGAAGAATCAAAACTACCATCGTTTCTATAATTTCTAGAAGAACCTAATACATCAGTATAAACTAAAATGTTAAATGAACAATCAGAATCAGGTGCCTTCTATAAACACTCTAATCAAATTTGTCAAGACTACAAACCTAGATGGGAATTCAAATCCCCCCATCCAGAACCTCTAACCAAAGGATATGAAATTCATAATTTGAAAACCAAAAAAGAAGAACTAAGAGGGTTTTCTGAGTACTGCAGAAACATGTTGATTTCTAGGTTGTATTTCTATAATTTTTATTTATCTATTTGATATTAATATTATGTTTACTGTGAAAACAAGCATTTTGATCTTAAAAATCAAAGCAAGATGAGTATTTTGCAGGTTCTCAAAACTTCGAGGAACTAAGAGAATCACAAAACCTAAACAGTTCATCAAAAGCATAATAAAAGTTTGTTTTTTAGATAAAAAAAAGCAGAAACCAGTTGGAAAAAAAGAAATTGATGTTTTGGTATATGTAAAATCACCAAAGGCTATCTAGTGGTTGCAAAAGAGAAAAGTTATACTTCTCTCTATAGGATGCCTACGAACCTATGAAAGGAAGAAGTGAATGCAGTTGAAGATACTTATTGTGATTTATGGCATATGTGTCTTGGTCACTTGAGTGAAAAAGGACTCTGATTTAGTTCATACTAATTTTTGTATGATGGACAGTAAATCTCTTGGTGGTGCATCATATTTTATTACTTTTATTGATGACCACTCTAGAAAAGTGTGGGTCTTTCCTTTAAAATCTAAAGATCGGGTACTTAGAGTCTTCAAGCATTTTCATGCAATTGTTGAAAGAAAAAAAGGAAGAAAATTGAAATGTGTTTGATCACATAACGATGGTGAGTACAAAGGTCCATTCAAAGTGCATTATAGAGAACATAGAATTAGGCTTGAGAAAACAATTTTAAAGACACCTCAACATAATGCTAATGTAGAGATAATGAATCGTACAATTAATGACATAATTAGATGTATGCTCTCTCATGCAAAATCGTCAAAATCTTTTTGGTGTGAAGCAATGAAAACTACAGTGGATTTGATCGATCTTTCTTCTTCTATTCCACTGGATGGTGATGTTCTATATAGAGTGTGGCTAGGGAAAGATGTCTCTTACTGTCATTTGAGAGTATTTGGTTGTAGATGTTTTGTTCACATTCTAAGAGATGAGAGGTCCAAACTTGATAGTAAATTCAAACAGTTCATCGATTATGGTGTTAAAGAATTTGGTTATAGATTGTGGGATCTAGTTGACAAGAAAATCATCAGAAGCCGAGATGTGATATCTCGTGAAACAAAAACTATTGAAGATTTTGATAAAGCTGAGAAACAAAAATCAAATTACATAAGTTAGATTGATGTTACACTTGAGCCGCATGTAGAAACTTTTGTTGATGAGACAAATGTGCAGGTAGATGATGAGAATGTAATTGATGATCATGTACCTCGCTATGATGAAAAGGTTCTTGATGAGTAAGGTAATTGATGAACAGGTTCTCACTATGATCATGTACCTCACTATGATAAACAGGTTCTTCCAAAGTGTGTTTATGCTATGGAGGTGGTGGGCATGTGTTGGATGAATACAAAGATGCAAATATGACAGGTGATCTTGATTCTAAAAAACCTACTTCTGGTTATATGATGATGTTTGTAGGGATGGTCGTGTCTTGGCAATCAAGGTTACAAAAATGTGTTGTTTTATCAACTATTGAAGCTAACTACATTACAACAACTGAAGCTTCCAAATAAATCTTGCGGGTGAAGAAGTTCCTACAGGAGTTAGGCCTCAAGCAAGAAAAAATTGTGTTATTTTTTTATAGTCAAAGTGCGATCCATCTCAACAAGAATTTGACTTTTCATGCAAAGTTGAAACATATTGAAGTACCGTATCATTGGATACGAGATGCACTGGAAATGAATTCAATTTTAATAAAAAAGATTCATACTATTGAGAATGGTTCATATATGATGACGAAGGTTTTGCGTGTGTCAAATCTGATATGTTGTAGAAAGAAGGGCGGCATGGTTGAGCTGTACCTTCCACTTGAGTCTTAAAAGAGAGATTTGTTGGGTGAATTCACTCCCCAAATGGAACCCATTAATTTATTATTATTATTATTATATTTAATATTATTATTATTATTATTTTTATTATTATTAAAGAAAAGAGGAAGAAGAAAGAGGGGAAATATGATGTTTTATTGGGCTTGGCCCATGTGAAGAAGAACAAAAAAGAAATTTTGAATTCCCTAAGAAAAGAAAGGAAAACAAGAGTCCCGCGACAGAAAGAAAAAGGAAGAAAGAGTGACGGGTATATTAAGAAAAGGGAAGAGAAGGAAAAGTTTGGTTCCGGTGGCAATAAGTTTGTAGTAAATTTGTTCTGTTTGATCTACAATTTTATTATATTATTTTTATCACTGAGTTTGTTATTTTAATTTACAGTCTTAGTAGTTTTACATTCTTTGAGAGTTACTTTAAAATATCCACTTTAGTGAAAGATTGTTTGTTATTTGTTTGGTTTTCATCTTTGGTGATGGCTATTGTTTATTGATGTTATCTAGTATAGTATTACTATGAAGACTAGTGTACCCATTAATTATGATAGTTGAAGTTTTACCGAAATAGATCTCATGGTTTTTGTCGTCTCAATTTGAGGAAAGTTTTCTACGTTAAAATTGTGTTTGTCTCATATTTAATTTTCTGTCAATTATTGTTACTCTGTAAAATTATATTTATAATTTCATAATTTATATGCATATGTGAAGGAAAAATATCCAACATCATTGAGAGAGAGTTATCTCTAATATTTTCCCGACATTAAAGTAAAATAAGAAAAGAAACAAAAAATGGCACAAGAAAATACTTTCCAGGTGGATCTCATATTAAGAAACATGGCTTCCATGGAAATGAGAAAAAAACTTACAACTCTTTGATGATGATAACAACTAAATCCTAATCTTTAACTTCACATGGCATCTATGGAAATGACAGAAAAACTTAAAACTACTTCAAATAATAAGATAGAAACCGATAATAAAAAATGCCATGGCCAGCACCTTCCTCTTCAACAAGCAATTACTTTGTAAAAGATGTGTCTTAGAGTTTCAAGATTTGTGTGAATGCTAAGAATTATTTTTTGGTTGTTCACTTCAAAAAGTCAACTCAAACACTATTGTGTTAAGTATGACATACCAAAATATAGTTACCGACAATAATTTACATATCACAATTGCTCATGACTTAAACGATATTGTAATTTTTTTTCAGGGCAGAGATGCTAGAGAAAAAAAAATGATAGATTGTCTACTAGAGATAAGAGAAAATGTCAATTATTATTTTGGAGAATAGGACAAAATATATGTAGAACAAAACTATAGTATAATTTTTTTTCCAATGGCCAAAAAACCCGTTTAATTTGAAGAACTCTTTTAACTTCTTATTTCTTTTTGTTTTTTGTTGGGTTAAATTTAAGTCTTTCAATTTTTATTTTTCTTCTATTTTTAACAAATTTTTGGAAATACCTTAGTTGTATTGGTTAAAAGATGTTCAGCTTCATCCATCAATAAAAATGCATGTTCTTCATGCAATTTGTACGAATTTCA
Organism: Cicer judaicum; assembly: GCA_037974835.1. Taxonomy (NCBI): domain Eukaryota; kingdom Viridiplantae; phylum Streptophyta; class Magnoliopsida; order Fabales; family Fabaceae; genus Cicer; species Cicer judaicum. The sequence goes on from JBBPBS010001012.1 coordinate 4,246,831, forward strand.
AGCAGGACAATGACGAATCTAAAAGATCCAACTGTACCCATTTTTTATTTGAATGTAAAATATCCCCAATATTCTATTATAACTAGTTCACTAATTCTCCCCTATAAGATAGTGTTTCGCGGGAGGGAGCATTCAGCATACATACCTAAAATAATTTGTGTACAGATAAGTGTTACATGGAATGTATTTGCAGAAATCCAACAAAAAGGTAATTGCAATAATGTATTTAATTATTTAACACATTATTATTTATTTATAGTTATGAAAAAAAGTTATAAATATTGTTTAGTAACATGATATGAGTATCCTGTAAAAAACATAACACGAGTATCCGGTCATTAATTAACCAAAAATAAAAGATAATTATCCAGTAAAAAAATAAAAAACACAATATATAATTATTCATACTTATTAAAAAACACATAGATTTAACTTTTTATAAATATTAAGAAAGTAGTAAATATGGATCACTATAATAATGTAGTGAAAGAATATTAATTGTTATATTTATTTTGGGTGGAATTATACAAAATGTTAAATTTTGGGTTCAACCATAGTTATTCAAATCAATGTTAGTTAACTTAGAATATGTAACTATAATTAAGAAATATTTGGTGTACGTTCGTATATTCATTCTACTCTTTAAAATAAATAGAAATAGATAAAAATAAATGAAGTGATACGATGGATGTAATATATTGATAATTTAGTATGAATATAGATCGGAAAAAAGTAAAATGTTAAACGTGTGTTTCAAAATTGAACCCATATTCCCTAACTTTCTAAAAATAAATACATATATTTTGTTAACTACTAAATACATTACATGAACCATTTTATAGTATTTATTTAACCATTAAATAAAGATCATCTAAATTCGTTAATATCTTATATTATAATAGTCAATGAGATATATTTTAAATAAGTATTAATAATTTATATTTTAGTAGTTAATAAAATAAATTTGTATGCTTGTCAATGTCTCAATTATTAAAAAAAATTGAATACATTTAAAAAAAATTACTGTTTTGTGTAAATAAATGAACAGTACATATTGTATATTGTTTAAATTGTGTGTTCAAGTAGAAAAACATACAAAATATTACTGGCGGTCTCTTTGAATTTGAACTTTGTTGATACTAGTCAACCTTTCAGTAGTTAATAGTAGTGGTCGTCTATTGTTAATGTTATCTTTTCCTTTATAGCTATAACATTAACAATACACCTTTTCTACAGACCAACTAATAATATTTTGTTTGTTATTTCTTAAAATAATACTACTACTTCTTTTAGCTATTATCCTCTAAGAGCGAAGATCGAAAACAAGTTGATTGATGAAATCATCAGAATTTTTGGAAGCACACAAGATGAGGAGTCGTCGGGATTGTGACGAATGGTGGCGAATTCACCAGACCTATCGCTGTTACAGTCGCTGAAAGCAGAAAAGTGGAATCGTCGTTGATGGTGAATTCGTTGAAACTGCGTCCAGTGTAAGTGTAACTTTCGGTTCTCATCATTGTAACAATATTAAGTTAAGAATTGGGTTGCGTCGGACCAACTCATGTTGGCACGGAAGTGAAATCATAATTTAGAGGAAAACATAATTTACATGTGTTGATTGTTTAAGAACGGAGTGAAAATATAATTTAGGTGAAAGCAAAATTTACATGTTGATTATGAAAGAGGGAGAGAAAACAAATTTTAGAAAAAATGAGAGCTGAAGTTCATATGAGCTTTCATTGAAGGATGAAGTTCATCCGATTTGTATTGTAGGATGAAGGTTGAAAGATGAAGGATGAAGGTTGAAAGATGAAAGCGGTGAAGGGCGAAGCTCGTGCATAATGATTTGTGTTGGTTGGTGTTTTTTTAATTTTTTGGGTGAATTTAGGAGAATGTTTTTTGATAAAATACTAGTTATAATAGTCTAATAAAACAGATCTAACAAAATTTGTAATAATAAAAAATTTGTCGGTGTCTTTTTTTTTTTTTAGCATTTATTTTAATATGTATGTAATTAGAACAATTCAATTAGAACAAATCTAATAAAATTTACAATAATAACAAATTTGTCACCGCCTTTATTTATTATATTAAATGTATAACAATCAATCTAATATCGACAATGTAATAGGTTAAATAGCATTAGTGAATAATTAATAATCAATATTATGTTGTATAAAGTTTATATTGTAAAGTCACATTCTTACTTATTAATATACAAAACAATTATCGCTAAGAATAAGGTACTACCATCTTTCTAGAACAACCATATATATTTGAACGATTTGGAAGTTATAATTACAATATTAATGTTAAATTTCAAGATATGTCAAACAATTTTAAAAATAAATATCACTATAAAAGAATAAAGAAGTGCTCTTATATTCATTTCATTTGTATGGATATCAGTATTGTCATAGTAAAATTATTAGTATCTTTGCAAACACATACTCTATCTACATGAAAATTAAGATTACCGATATGAAAAAAGAGATTTGTATGGACTCGTGAAAACATTCAATGACATCGTTGGCACATGAGTTTGAAATGTGTTTTATTATAGTTTAATTTTATAGAATAGTAGTTATCTAAAACAAAAGCTTAATTTAGAAACAATAAAAATAATCTATAAATGAGAAAATTACTAAAAAAATAATGTAAAAGATAAAAGGCATGGGGTCGTCATTCATGATAGGACTATTAGAGGGTAGATTCTCTTCAAGATCAAGAATACTAATAACTTTTTAACTTTTATGCCATTGCTTTCTTTTCTTTAAAATGTTCCTCTTTTTTCTATTATGTGTATTTTTTTCTCAACACTAACAAAACTTTGTTCATATAATACATTTCGGTTTTTCTCTAGTATATAATCATAAAAGCTTGTTGTAAAGTATTATATATATATATATATATATATATATATATAAATATTAGTCTATTAATAATTAATATTAACTTTTATAAAGTCTTTAGATTTTCAATCTAATACAGTCAAATTCTTAATATGAATGTACAAAATAAAATTATGATTAAGAATAAAGTACTATCATCTTTCTAGATCAACCATGTATATTTAAATGGTTTGGAATTTTTAATTACAATATCAATGTCAACTTTTATACACATGAACAAACCAAAATATGTCAAACAATTTTTAAAATAGATATCACTATAAAAGAAGTGCTCATTTCATTTGTATGGATATCGCCAAAGTAATTATTTTAATTAAGCCTTAAAAAAATAAATTTTTTACTTAATATAAAAACTATAAAAAATATTTTGTACATGATAAAAAGATTTAATATTTTAATATTTTTAAATCTAAAATTAATATTATCTAGAAAAGTAGGAGATAAATAATTGTAAAAAATAGTTGAGGGACACAAAAAATAGTTGCTCTTAAATACAAAAGTTTAAGATAGGCATTCTTTTAGGTGTAAGTGACAAAATAAAATATATTTGTCATTTATTTTTTTATTTTACAAGATATTTTTCATTTATTTTATTGTACTTTTTTAGAATAAATAAATATAAACCAACGTAATTACTAAATAAGAAAGTGAACAACTTGTAAATTCATCCAACACGAGCATATATAAACAACTTGTAAATTCCTCCGTTATTTTTAAAATATCATACAAAAGCACTTGTATTTAATAAGCGTTATAAAAGACGAGCTATAAAATGTCATTTTTAGCGTAGTGTAGCATTAACTTTTGCATTTTTATCCATGGTAAAAAATGAAAAAGCCCATGAGAGAATATACATTTTACTGATGCTAATCAAATTTGTAAAATAATTTTTTGTTTAATTGATAAAAAAAAGTGTTCAAAAGTGGTAGTTTGATAAGAAATTGGTGTATACCATTTTTGTAATAATCCCAAAATAAATATTAAATTTTGGCATAATCCCAAAGGCCTAAATTTTTTCATTTTTAATTCATAGAATGAGATCAAATTTTGGCACAACACAATATGGCAAGGACTTTCAAAATTGGAGAAAAAAGTGAAAAATAATTAGATCAAAATAAGACATGTGACATGTAATTAAGTAAGAAAATGAGAGGAAAAAAACAATAAAGAATATAAATGTGATTTGGATAAACACATCCTAATTTTTTGTGTGAATTAGTCATTTAGCTTTTTCATGTTATAAGAAAAATTTAATCAATTTTATATTATATTTTTTTGGTATGGTTTTATTTAAATTTATGAGTATAGTTTTTGTATATAGCTCTTATATTTTGAAGACACTTTTAATTTTTTATTGCACATTTAATATATTATTTTTCTCTTTCTATCTCACGATTAGTATATCATATTTATTATATAACTCTATTAATTTCTTTTTTATATATTAATAATCATTTTAAAACTATCTCAAGTGAGAATTGAACTATGATCTTTTATATTATAAAGTCAAACTTTTATCAATGAACTAATGAGTTTGTTTGTTTAAGACTTTAAAAAAGTGAATTTGAATTTACATTTTTAAAAAGGATTTTTATGAAAATTAACTTAAAAATAATAAAAGTTATTTAGATTCATTTGTCATCAACTAAAAAAAGTAAGTTTGACAGTCAATAACTTAAATATTCATTATTAGAGATTTGAACACGATAAAAATCATATTTTTTTTTTTAAAATATATATTTTAAAACAGATTTTTATGAAGAGTTTCTCAAAATTAGGTGTTTTGGAAATTTACTTGTTTTCAGCGATTTGGTGATTTGAATGTTCAATTCTAGGATTGTAAGTGACATAAATAAATGGCACAAATTAAATGAACACAACAACATTATCTTGGTTCTCCTTATGACCAAAGGTACATCCAATACTCTTGCACACTACAAGAGATTTTTCTACTATTGTGAGAAAAAGTACAAATCCCATCCTATGATCTCTGCTACAAACTTCTAACAAAACGTCTAAGATAGCACACCACTATCTAAGATTAGACTAATTTAAGAAAGTACTACTTTCTTTTACAAATGATATAGTTTGATTTAAAATAAGAATATAAGAGAGGTATAATGATATCAATCCAATATTACTTCAAGTACTTTGAGAACCTATCTGAATGATATGAAAATGAAATGCAAGTACTTGTGAAAAAATCAGAAATTTTGTTCAAAGTTGTTCAAGGTTTGATTGAAGGATTTTGTATCGACTGATTTGAAGTTATGGTGTATTTATACTCCATAAACATCTCTTCTGATTTGTGGCCATTGATCCAAGAGGTTTAATGAACAAATACAATGATCTAGAGCCATTTCATATGTGAAAAATTGTATTGCTTCTAGTTGTATTCGAATACAGGATGTATGTATTCGAATACACCTCTTTGTAATATTCAAAATTTGCACCTTGTATTCGAATACACATTCATGTAGTCGAATATAGATTTGTTATTTTTGCCACTGACTTGCTATTTGTATTTAACTACAACAGGTCGTAGTCGGATACAGATTTGAAGCTTTTGCTACTGACTTAGCATCTGTATTCGAATAAACTATGTTGTATTCGAATACAACTTTGTATTTTGTCAAAAATAATAGTTTTAAGACTTTATTAATGTAAATTTGACTTTGGAAAATTCTTTATATGCATATGTAAGGATGAATGGTTCTCATGTATTTGAACTATTGGTTGTATCATTTACCTTTACGTTTAAACATCTAATATGTTTGAATTTAAAGTTGATCAAAAGATATTTGGACTTCTTTTTGAGCTTGTTGTCTTGATCACAATTGTTGGTCTTTGTCTTCATCAAAAACGTGTATTTTACATTCTCCCCCTTTTTGATTATGACAAAAACGTTGATGTTGTTGTTTTGGAGAGATTGCATCATTCTAACATTGCTCCCCCGTAATTTATATGTACTCTCCCTTTGATCTTGAATGTATGTGATCAATTTGAAAACTTGTTTGAAGACCTACAAAGGTTTTTAAAGAAACAACAATACCAAATTTTCACCCCCTTTTGACATGATCAAAAAGAAGGAAAAATATAAAAACATATAATTTCAAGCATATAAATACTAATAAAGGGAGAAATAGCACACAAGGTAAACAAAGGAGGATGACATAATTTAGAATGGACTCATATTCAACTTAGTGTATCATAAAAGAAAGATATAGTGAACAAGTGTTAATGATAACAATACAAAGCTATACATAAAACAAACTACAAAGCAGTATATAAAACAAACTACAAAGCAATACATAAAACAAACTACAAAGTAGTACAAATAAATTCCTAGTATGGAACTACATGTCAACATCTGGAGGAAGGTGAAAATGATCAAGCTTATCAGATAAACTACTAAGGTCTCGAGATAAGGCTTCATGGTTGTTAGCAATAGTAGTTTTGATGGTTTGAAAGTGGATGTTGATGGTTTGAAAGTGGATGTCGATGGAGGTGGTCATATTTTGGAATTGGGTTGTGATGAAGGTTGTAAGGTAGTCAAGTTTGTTCATGACCATGCGATTGGAGATATGATCATCATCGGAGGTTGTTTCCTCGCCATCTTCATCAGTTTGGGCAGCTCCATTGGAGGGGCCAAAAGTATCCTCTTGAGCGGCAACAGATGATTGAACAAGGTCACTTTTATGCACGTACGAGTGAAGCTGCTCATTCCAGATGATGTTCATCCTAGGAAGGACGCTTAAATCTAGCAAATGGTAACCTAATTGCTTCTTTAGCATATGGTAACCTAATTGCTTCTATTGACGCAAACATCAAAGATTTAACAAAGTATGCCCAGTTTAGTTGACATCCTTCATACATAAAGAACATGATATATAATTTAAATTCCGAAATTTGGGAGTAATTGCCAGCCTTCAGAACTAAGATGTAACTTAAAAAATAATGTAGAAGGCGATAGTCAACAGTAAGATTCCCAACTCCATATTGTTACTGCGCATATTTAGAACCAGCTTGAATCCTCTTTTGCTCCATAGTGTTTTTGTCAAACCGATATAAGGCAACATATGCATCATATTTAGCAATACCAGCCCATTCACACAATTTGCCGGAACTAATTTTTTGTCCTTTGAAGGGAATGTTCAAGATTTAGCCAGTGGTTTTTGTGTCTAACTTATTGGATTTACCCTTGACTGGAGAAAGTAGCATGGTTCCTTCTTTGGTGAGATTGCAGTAAAAGACAATAACTAAATCGGGATAGACAGGACCTTTGTAACCAATAAACTCTTCAACATGTTGGGCTTTGAGTAAATCAGGAAATTTAAAAGCAGAAAAAGAATCCAAAGTACCAAATTTGGGAATGATTACCCGCTTGTCCGAGTAGATTGTGCTAAAACGGTTGATTTCTTCTGGTGTGTGTAGAAGACGAGATAAATCCGTGATATTTGCACTCTTTGTTCGCTTCTTTGAGGGACCTACTGATGCATGCGTCCATGGTATGGAAGAAGTTTTGAAAAATTTGGGAAAATGGGTTTTAGAGTTTTGTTGAGAAAACTAATTTTGAATGAAGGGTATAAGTAAGGATGGATCTTGGTTGCAAGGTGAGTTGATTGGTAACTTGTTGTAAGTTAGTTTGGACGAGATTTTGGAAGGGAGGACAAAGCCCACGGCTGTATTCGATTACTAAGTGTGTAAACAATAACCTAAACTGCGAAGCAGCTTTTATATTTGGGGAAAATTGTGAAGCTGTAGTCAACTACAATCCTATTGTATTCGAATACATATTGTTCTGGGAACGTGTAATCGACTACTCATGGGTTGTATTCAAATACGAGAGTGTCTGGAAACATGTATTCGAATCCGATCATTCTGTATTCGGCTACGTTATTGAGTTTTTGCTTAAAAACTATTTTTTTTCATAGAAATTACAACATATAAGGCACATACGGAGTTTTCCATCTCAATTTTTTTTAACAATTCCTTGCAATATTTTGCTTGATTTATGAAGATTCCATTCTTGAGTTGCTTGATGTCGAGTCCAAGAAAATAATTTAACTCATGGACATTTCAAATTCTCCTTGCATCATTAGTGAGAATTCTTCACATATCACTTTAGTTGTTGAACCAAATATGATATCATCAACGTAGACTTGAACTAGTAAGGTGTCACTATTAGTTCTTTTAATAAATAATGTCTTGTCAACCTTACCCTGTTCAAACCCTTGTTCACATAAGAAGCTACTTAGCCTATCATACCAAGCTCTTGGAACTTGTTTCAACCCGTAAACAGCTTTCTTTAATTTGAAAACATGTGAGGGATTCTTGAAGTCTTCAAAACCGGGTGGCTTTTTGACATAGACTTCTTCATTAATGTATCTATTGAGAAAAGCACTCTCGAAATCCATCTGAAATAATTCAAAGGTCATAGAACAAGCATAGGCGAGTAATAACAGAATTTCTTCTAACATTGCTATAGGGGCAAATGTTTCATCAAAATCAATCCCTTCTTCTTGATTGTATCCTTGAGTAACTAATCTTGCCTTGTTTCGAACAACTTTACCATTTTCATCAAGTTTGTTTTTAAACATCCATTTTGTACCAATGATGTGTTTATTTCCACGATTAGGAACAAGTTCCCATACTTGGCTTCTTTTAAATTGGTTTAGTTCTTCTTGCATGGTAGGTATCCATTGATCATCTTTAAGTGCTTCACCAATCTTGGAGGGTTCTATTTGTGAAATGAATGCCATATTCAAGCAAGCATCTTGTAGTTTTAGCCTTGTTGTAACTCCTTTGTTGATTTCACCTATGATGTTGTCAATTGGGTAATCTCTATGGGTTCTCCATTCCTTAGGAAGATTATCATCTTCCTTTTCAATGTTGACTTCGTTTTCTTGAATTAGTTGATCATCATGAGTTTCTTTGTTTGTATCATCACTTACAATATCATCATCATCATAAGAAATAATTTTGTCCTCTTTTAATGGGTTAGTTTCATCAAAAGTTACATGCATTGACTCTTCGACTAATAAAGTTCTTTTATTGAAAATTCTAGATTCTTTACTAGATAATGAATAACCAATAAAGATACCTTCATCGGCTTTCTCATCATATTTTATAACGTTATCTTTACCATTGTTTAGTACAAAACACTTACATCCAAAAATGTGGAAGTGATAGATATTGAGCTTTCTTCCTTTGTAGAGTTCATACGGAGTTTTCTTAAGAATCGGCCGAATGATTACCTGGTTGGAAACATAGTATGCTGTGTTTATAACATCTGCCCAAAAATATTTTGGTAGGCATGAGTCACTTAACATAGTCCTTGCGAGTTCTACCAAAGATATGTTCTTTCTCTCAACAACCCCATTTTGTTGCGGTGTTCTAGGTGCAGAAAAATAGTGGAAAATTCCATTTTCTTCGCAAAATTCTTCAAATAAGGTATTATGAAATTCTCCTCCATGATCACATCTAATTGATAAAATTTTGGCATTGTTCATTTTGGACTAGCTTGGCATAGTTTTTAAATGCTTTAAAAGCTTCATTTTTACTTTCCAAAAATAAGGTCCAAGTGAACCTTGAGTAATCATCAACAATCACTTGTCCATATGAGTTTCCACCAAGACTTTTGGTTCTTGATGGACCAAACAAGTCCATATGTATTAATCGAAGTAGTCTTGAAGTTGAAATAACATTTTTAGGTTTGAAAAAAATCTTTGTTTGCTTACCTTTTTGACACGCGTCACACAGTTTATCCTTTATAAATTTTATTTTTGGTAAGCCTACAACAAGATCATGCTTGACCAATTTGTTTAAATGATCCATGTGAATATGTACAATTCTTTTATGACATAACCATGCATCATTGTTGTCGCTCACCAACAGACATTTCATTTTTAAGGATAAATCGTCAAGATTAAGTATAAAGATGTTTTTGAAACGCTTACCGATAAATTGAATTTCATTTGTAGCTTCATTTTGGACGATGCATTCATCTTTTTTGAAAGCTATCTTGTATCCTTTGTACCACATATTTGAGGTACTTTGCGTGCATACCTACAAAATTAAAATCAAGTTTTATTAGGTATCCAACGTGCTTTGGGTCCTTGATGGTTAGTACATTTCTTTACCCACACGTAATGCCCTTTTGGAACACTAATATTTCTAACGTGACAAGCATTTGGTGTGTGACCATTGAGACCACAATAAGAACAAGTAGGAGTAAATCTATATTTAATAGCATGTGTATGAGATTTATTTTGAATAATTTTTTCTTTACAATGATGATCTTTTTTCATAATTATAATATTTTCTTGATTGGATTGATTACTCGCTTTAACAAAAATGGTCTAATTCAAGCTTGGTTTATCAAATTTTAAGTATCTAAGACCACTTTTGTCATTTGAGTATCTTTTCATATTTAAAACATTTTCCAATCCCATTTGTTCCTTTTCATATCGTTCAATTAGTCTATTTAATTGAACAATCTTGAAGGAGAGGGAATCACATTTATTGCATGTAAAACTCTGTTTTAGTTTTTCAGAACCCTTTTCCATAATGTCAACTTTTCCTTGAAGACTTGATATTTGTCTCTTTTGCGTTGACACTAGTTTGAACAAATTTTTAAATTCAATAAGTAGTTCCTTAATGGCATTTTGAGCATCATTATATTTGATAATCAATTCATTATTAGTTTTACTTTTATGAGGTGAGTCTATGTTACTAATCTCTTCTTCGTCATCTGATTGATGCGATGCCATCAATGCAACATTAGCGCATTCTTCACTTTCTGTTTCTGAAGATGAACTCACTTCGTTGTCTTCCCAAGCTATGTATGTCTTCTTGAAGTCTTTATTTTTTATGGCATTCTTCTTAATAAGGTTTGGATAATCTGCCTTGATATGTCGTTGCTTCCCGCATTCAAAGCAACTGAAGTTTTGATTTGAAGTAGAGCTATCTTTCTTTATGAAACTTTTCTTTTTGAAAGTTCTGTCATTTTTAAGAAACATACCAAATTTCTTAACGAGGAAATTAATGTTTTCATCTGCAACTGAATTTATGTCTTTGATTTGTTCTTTTGATTCGGTCTTTAGAGCAATGTTTTTGGTCTTTTTTTCTTGACTTTCATTTTGTTCTAACCTTCTAAGTTCGATTTCGTGTTCTTGAAGTTTTCCAAATAATGTAGGAAGAGACATTTTGGATAGACTTTTATTTTTGGATATTGCTGTCACCTTTGGTTGCCAAACCCTCGTTTATGATCTTAATACTTTTAGATTTAGTTCATCGTGGGTGAAGGTGTTTCCAAGAGCCGACAAATGGTTGGTTAAGTGGAAGAACCTTTTCTATAGGTTTAAAATAGATTCTCCGGGCTGCATTTGAAATAATTCGTATTCTTGTGATAGTGTATTGAGTTTAGATCTTATACCAATTGTAAGAACAGAGGTGCACCTAAGAGGGGGGTGAATTAGGTGTTTTGGAAATTTACTTGTTTTCAGCGATTTGGTGGTTTGAATTTTCTATTTTAGGATTGTAAGTGATAGTAAATAAATGGCAGCAATTAAATGAATACAACAATATTATCCTAGTTTCCCTTATGACCAAGGGTACATCCAGTCCTCTTGCACACTACAAGAGATTTCTCTACTATTGTAAGAAAATGTACAAATCCCATCCTATGATCTCTGCTACAAACTTCTAACAAAACTTATAAGATAACACACCACTATCTTAGATTAGACTAATTTAAGAAAGTACTACTTTCTTTTACAAATGATATAGTTTGAATTAAAATAAGAATATAAGAGAGGTATAATGATATCAATCCAATATTACTTCAAGTACTTTGAGAACCTTTCTGAATGATATGAAAATGAGATGCAAGTATTTGTGAAAAACTCAGAAATATTGTTCGAAGATGTTCAAGGTTTGATTGAAGGATTGTGTATTGATTGATATGAAGTTATGGTGTATTTATACTCCATAAACATCGCTTCAAATTCGTGGTCATTGATCTAGGAGGTTTAATGAACAAATACAATGATCTAGAGCCATTTCAGATATGAAAAATCGTATTGCTTCCAGTTGTATTCGAATACAGGATGTATGTATTCCAATACACTTCTTTGTAACGTTTAATTTTATTCAAAATTTGCCCCTTGTATTCGAATACACATTCATGTAGTCGAATACAGATTTGTTATTTTTGCCATTGACTTGCTGTTTGTATATGACTACAACAGGTCGTAGTCGAATACATATTTGAAGCTTTTGCTATTGACTTAACATCTGTATTCGAATACACTATGATGTATTCGAATACAACTTTGTATTTTGTCAAAAATAATAGTTTTAAGACTTTATTAATGTACATTTGACTTTGGAAAATTCTTTATATGCATATGTAAGGATGAATGGTTCTCATGTATTTGAACTATTGGTTGTATTATTTACCTTTACATTTAAACATCTAATATGTTTGAATTTAAAGTTGATCAAAAGATATTTGGATTTCTTTTTAAGCTTGTTGCCTTAATTACAATTGTTGGTCTTTGTCCATCAAAAACGTGTATTTTACAAACAGGCCCAATATTATCTCACATACAATAAATATTTACTTTAATTTGAATTGAATATTTTACTCTTATGGATTTTTTTCGCCTTTGTAATAACATCTTATGGATTTTTGTACGATTTATGTAGAAAGTAATATATACATTGTTAATTTTTTGACTTGATGATGTGATAACTTTTGCATATCGATCAATAAAAGCAAATGGACAAAACCAATGAGATAGTTTGTATTAAATGAGGCAGGTCCTGTTTTGTGGCTTTGATTATTGGTTTGAATTATTTTGGTAAAATGATTCATTAGTTTCATTGTTCAAAGAGAGTGATCAAAGTGGTAGTTTGATAAGGAACTGTTGGAAACGATGGATAATAAATGGTATTGATGATGGAATTAAATGTTGTGAATTGAAAAATGTGAAGTCCCACATAGGAGGGAATACACACTTTAAGAGCATTTATAAGGTGTAGGTATGACACTTGGGTTGGGCCCCAAGGGGCACCGCAATTTTGTGAAGGAGGGAGAATGCAAGCAAATGGACAACCACACACGCGCGCGCGCGCCGACGCTGTTCGTCCGTCCGGCCCGGCTCGGTTCGATTCGGTTCGGCCTGACCTGACTCAGTTCGGTTCGGTTTGGTTTGGTTTGGTTTGGTTTGTGGTGTATTAATTATTTTTAAACATATGAAAATTGTGGTGCCCCAGATTTCACCTCATTTGGAAAATCACACCAAAAGCTCTCCGTATCTGAGGCTTTTCTCACTTCTCCCTCATTCTACTGCCTTGCACAATTTGGGCAGTGCCTCGAAACGTCTTAAAGAGGGTGACCTAGTCCGCGACTCAACCCAGTAATTTTTCTTTTAATGAAATGTGTGTTTTTCTCTAACCAATTAGGCTGACTCTATACTAAAATTTCTTTTAATGAAATGTGTGTTTTTCTTTTTTGTCGTCATTTACGGGTTCAAATATTGCTATTTACCCAATATCACATATCATGCACCCAATTCATGGCAAAGAGTAGTCCATATACATTGGAGACACTTACCTCACTTCTTCAACTATTCTTTATTTTTTAATCCCAAAATAATTTATTGATTTGCAACAACAACAAAATTGTCCTAAAGGGAAGACATTTTGTTTAGTTATTTGGTAGACTTTTTGTTGTACTTAGCACTTCATCCATCTCACAATGAATGTCGTTTAAGATTTTTGTACACATATTAAGAAATGTAATTATTAAAATATAAAGATAACTCATTTTACTATATTAATCATTTTAACTATTATTTAGTTTTTCCACTATTATCAATGTAAAGTACAATAATAGTTTTTTAAATTGTACAGATAGTACTTACTAAAGGGTAATATAAGAAAAAAATATTAAAGTTGCATTGAAAATTGAGAATGACATTCATTTAGAGACAATTTATTGTGTGCTTAAATGATGTTTGTTATGAGACGAAGATAGGACTTTATATAGTGTAGTTATCTTTTTTTGTTTAAACAACTATGATTTTTACCATTGTTTTTTTATAGATTGTCCATATTACATTTGAGGTATTTTTATTTATAACTTTTTACTCCTTTATTGTTATTAGTTTTTGTATAGTTTTTTCGTTGGTTTTCTATTCAACTTGCACAAGAAATACTTAATGTAGCAAGCTCCAAATATTTTGTTGGACATTATAGTCCTAAAAACTTGCATTGGAGTTGTTGGTCTCTTTTGATAATTATTTTGTGGTAAATTAAGTGAGTCAAATAACTCGCATGATGATGACCTAAATTATTTAAATTATGCTCTTTGAAGAAGTAAGATGAAGGTTCTGCTTTATTGGAAGATCTTTCCCCAATATGTGTTTAATACAACAAAGTTGATTGATAACACTATTGGTCATTTGACTTTACCACCAACAAGTGTGTGCATTAATTTGTTAGTGGGTTGAAGATAAAGGGTTGAATTGCATTATTTGGTATACAAATGTTTAATCATTGTGGGATAAATTTAAACAAATTTATGTGAAGAAGACAAGAAATAACATGTACTTGTTAAAGAAGTTGTTAACCTTGAACATTCAAGAAGTGACTTCATCGAGATATTGTTTGAATAATATCCTAGGAATGATGAATCACCTCTCTGCTACGGATATTAAGTTTGATGATGAAACTTAGGTGTTATTGCTTCTATGTTCCTTATTTGAATCATGAAATTTTTTCAAAATGTCATTTAATTATTGTACTTCTAATGGTATTTTTGTTAATGGACCTTGTCAAAAGTAGTATTTTGAATGAAGAGATGATAAGAAAGTCTCACGATTCTTTGTTGCAGTCAGAAGTGTTGGTTACTGAATCAATAGGGAGAAACAAGATCTAATATTCAGGTAATAGAGTCCAACGTATAAGCAATTCTAAAAACAAGTAGAAATTTATTAATAGTTACGATGTTGGTAAAAATGGTCATATATAGAGGAATTGTTGGCTTTTAAACAAGGAGAATGACGACTAAAGTTAAAGAAAAAATAAAGAACATATTGATGAATACAATACTAATGTGACATTTGATGACTTGCTTGTTATTGATGAGTATGATACTATTAGTGTTGATGAAAAAATTGGGTGATAGAGGTACTTCAAAACCTATCACTTTTATAGAGACATTTCAAGTGGAATGAGTAGTCATAAGAAAAATGGTTTGAACTGTGACCCTTTCAAAATTTAGTTTTTGTTCTTTAATTGATGTTAACTCAAGATTAAACTTGATAATTAAAAGTTGATTAGTAAACTATTAACTGACCATAACATTCTTAACTCAAGATTAAACTTGTAAGTAAAAGCAATATAATTAAGTGTGATATGTACATTCAAATAATTAAAGATAAGAAGAAGAAAAATTCACATATAAAAAATATATTTATTCACTCAACTCGTGCTAGTCATGTACTCACAAGATTAACATTGTATAGATTTTAGAGCTTTAAATTCATTTATGCTTCGACAAACAATATCAATGAAAGTCAATGTGACTATGATTCAAATGATGAAGATGAACCCATGCTCTTGAACATGCACTCAATGAGAACAACAACAACAAATTTGTTTTTGATGATTCAAACTTTCCTTCGTTGCCAAAAGTATTTACAACGACCACCGGAACAGGAAACAAACACTATAACAAGAGTTATAAATAACAACAACAATCTACTCTTGAATTTGGAATCATGGAGAACCATCAATGTGATATCACTAAACTTTAATTTGAAGTCGCCATCAAGATTCACAAGAATTGTTTTTGTGACTCACTGTTAGATAATATTATTATATATTAGTAATAAGAGTACTTTAGACATTTCTATTGTTTTGTATATATACTCACTGTAACCCTATTAACTATAGTTTTGTGCATTCTATGTTATGAAACCCTAGAGTGGTTGTCTCTCTTCTTCCTCTTTTCATTGTAAACATGGTATCAAAGAGTTTTGATTGAGTTTGGGATCTACTATAAATAATAGAGAGACTACTCTGATAGGAAAGCCAACCATCAAAACAGAAAAGAGAAGAGTAACCCTATTCCCGATTTTGTTAAATCAGTCTCACAAAAACATCGATTGCGCATTAGTTAACCGTTGAATCGGGCTGATTTTTTTACAGCAAATTCGCAACATTCAAGTCTTCGTCTTCAACGATTGGATCAGTGAAACAACGTCTGTAGGGGGAGAAATCGTGCTCGCACATCACCAGATTATCCTTAATTTATTTTGTCTCAGTGATTGTGATTGTCGTATTTTTCTGTCTTTATTTGTTATGGCTAGGGCTAAGGATGATTCTCTTCAAACACATTGGAAAGCACATTGTCCGAAATTGGGGAGAGCACATAAGAAGAATTTTAGGGGACCATCGTCCAATGTTGTTGCTTCTGCTTCTCCTACCATTGGTTATAGTTCTGATTTTGTATACTCATCTTTGATTGCTTCCCAAATATTTGATATTGCAGAACAGCTTCAAAAACTTCTTGCCACTCAATCACATGCCATGTCTGCCACCTCTTCTAATGGTTTGAACTCCTCTAGTATGTAAGGTATATCTCCTTCCATATGGATTCTTGATTCGGGAGAATCTCATCATGTGACATATGATGATAAATCTTTTGTGTCGTGAAACCTGTCTCGTCTGTGTCGGTTATGACTATGATGGCACTCCTATGCCACTAGCAGGCGTTGGTTCTGTCTCCACACCTAACATGTGTTTTTCTGATGTTTATTATATTCCTAATCTTACTTTGAGTGTTGCTTCTATTAGTCAAATATGTGATCTCGGTTATTCGGTTATGTTTTCTTCCACCTCTTGTTGTGTGCATGATCCATATTCTGGGAGGCTGATTGGGACAGGACATAGAAAAGGGGGACTTTATGTTTTGGATGACTTGCGACTCCCAGATATTGCATCCTCAACAACTATTGCTGACTTATGATCTAGTTTTCGCTTGAATTCCTTATGTTCTAGTTTTTATTTATGGCATTCCCGCCTTGGACATGTTTCTACTTCTAGATTCAAATATTTGGCTTATAAGGGAGCCTTAGGGAAGTTGCAAACCTGTGATATCTCATCTTGTTGTGGTTGTAAACTTGCTAAACTTCAAGCTTTACCGTTTCGTAAAAGTGTTTCCGTTTCACATGCGCCCTTTGATTTAGTTCACTCTGATGTTTGGGGTCCCTCACTAGTTCTCACCAAAGGTGGATCAGATATTATATTTCGTTTATTGATGATTACACTCGTTATTGTTGGTTTTATCTTATGAAAAATCGGTATGAATTTTTTGACATTTATCATATGTTTCGTGCAATGGTCAAAACTCAACATAATTTTGTTATAAAATGCTTTCGTTGTGATTTAGGTGGAGAATATACCTCTAATAAATCTTCTAAATTACTTGCTTATGATGGCACCCTCCACCAAACATCTTGTACCGATACTCCTCAACAAAATGGAGTTGCTGAAAAGAAACACAGTCATATTATAGAGACTAATCGTTCCCTTTTGTTGTCCGCTTTAATTCCTAGTGAGTTTTGGGGAAAAGCAGTTCTTACTGTTGTTCATGCTATTAATAGAATTCCATCCTCTATTATATCAAGTTTGTCTCCCTTTGAAAAATTGTATGCTTCTACCTCTGATTACTATTCTTTGAAAATTTTGGTTCTACTTGTTTTATTCTTCGCCCTCAAGTAGAGTGCAGTAAGTTGTCTTCTCGTTCAGCCATATGTGTTTTCTTTGTTATGGGGATGGTCAAAAGGGTTATCGTTGTTATGATCCTCATGCAAGAAAACTTTATGTATCTCGTAATATTATTTTTCTTGAGCACATGCCTTTTTACTTTATTTCCTCTGATTCTCATATTACTAAGAGTTCTGAACTAACCCATATTGATTCGTTTGGTCCTAATGATTATGCTTCTAGTGATTGTAATGTTGAGAATTGCAAGACAAATACTAATACTTCACATGATGATATCCCTCTTGTCCCCCCAGTTGTCCAACCACCTCCTGCGATTGTTGATCCTCCTCGTTACCCCTCTCATCAACGTAAGTCTACCCAGTTACCTGATTTTGTCTATTCCACTTACTCAACTTCATTTGTTTCTTTCTTAACCTCTATTCACAATTGGTATGAGCCCTCTTCCTATAAAGAGGTTGTTCTTGATCCTCTTTGGCAACAGGTTATGGCAAAAGAACTATCTGCATTGCACAAAATCAATACTTGAGAATTAGTACCTCTTCCTTCTAGAAAACGTGTTATTGGGTCTCGTTGGGTATACAACATAGAAAATAAGTTTGATGGGTCAATTGTGCGCTAAAAAGCATGTCTTGTTGCTAAGGGTTTCTCTCAACAATATGGTATGAATTATAAAGAAACTTTTGCTCCTATAGCCAAGATGACCACTATCCGTACTCTTATTGCATTTGCATCTATTCTTCAATGGCATATTCCCAAATGGATGTCAAAAATGCCTTTTTAAATGGTGAGCTTCATGAAGAACTCTACATGGTCCCCCCATAAGGAGTTTCTCATTATCAAGGGGAAATATGTAAGATAAAAAAAGGCTCTATATGGTCTTAATCAGACTCCTTAAGCTTGGTTTGAGAAATTCTCTATTGTGCTCACTTATCTTGATTTCCACTCTAGTGAACATGATTCTGCATTGTTTATAAGGTCCACCACTTATGGTCGCATTATACTTTCTCTATATGTTAATTATATGATTATTACAGGTGATGATGTTAGTTGAAATTGTAGTTAGCTAAACAGTTTGAGATGAAGGACTTGGGAACTCTTCGCTATTTCTTGGGGGTTGAAGTTGCCTTTTTTCAATCCAAGTACATTGTCAACATTCTTGACCAGCCTCGTCTTTCTGATACTAGAGAAGCAGATACTCCTCTTGAGTTGAATGTGAAATATGCTCTCTCAGATGGTGTTCCTTTACAAGATTCCACTTTGTATCGTACTTTGGTTGGCAGCTTAGTGTATCTTACGATTAGCAGACCTAACATTGCTTATTTTGTTCATGTTGTTAGTTAGTTTGTTGTTTCTCCCACTATAGTACATTGGGCAGCAGTTTTTCGGATTCTTCGTTATCTTCGAGGAATTCAATTTCAAAGCCTTCTCTTTCCATCATCATCCTCATTAGAGTTACGAGCTTATTCTGATGCTGATTGGGCTGGTGACTCCACATATCGTAAATCCACCACAGGGTTTTGTATCTTTGTTAGAGACACTCTTATTTCTCGGAAGAGTAAGAAACAAGACATTGTCTCTCGCTCCTCTACAGAAGCTGGGTAGTGTGCTATGGCATCCACTACCGCTGAAATAATTTGGTTGCTTTGGCTTTTGTCTGATATGGGTATCTCACTTTCTGAGCCAACTCTGATGCACTACAATAACAAGAGTGCTATTCAAATTGCTCACAACTCGGTCTTTCATTAATGCACCAAACACATTGAGATTGATTGTCATCTTACTCGTCATCATCTTCAGCATGGAACCATTACTCTACCATTTGTCTCTTCTTCTTTACAGATTTCTGATTAGTTGAAAAATTCTTGATGCTCAATGTTAATGCATCGTGAGTTTGAGGAGAGATGTTAGATAATATTATTATATATTAGTAATAAGGGTACTTTAGACATTTCGATTGTTTTGTATATATACTCATTGTAACCCTATTAACTATAGCTTTATTCATTTTATGTTATGAAACCCTAGAGTGGTTGTCTCTCTTCTTCCTCTTTTCATTGTTAACACTCACACAAAGTTGTTTCTCGAGAAGATGAGGTTTTTCTTAACGGATGGACAAGATTCATATTTTGTGCTCGATCCTAGAAGAATATTCGTCTTCGATAAAACAAGATTCAGAAAAATAGACCTTATTGTCAAGATGCAAAACTATTGTCTTTAAATTACTTGGATGAACAAATCTATAATTGGTGATCGATGTTGAAATCACGCTCATGATCTTCTCCTTCCTTAGAAGTTGAAGCGGCAAACCACGTGTTGTTGCGATAACATCCTCATCCTAAACAGACAACACGAGTTTGTCGGTGTTAGAAGCTTCTTTTTGTTTTTCAATATCTAAGATGTAGGCATCACAGTATTTGATCCCAGAGGGATCCTTCTGATGAAGACATCATCACCATCGACACTTTCTCCGAATATATGAGTTGCTGACCCTACCACACCTTGCTGGACCTAGGTGTCACATTTGATTTTTTTTATGTCACAATATCTACTCTTTTTAGGTCTATGTTGTAGAGATTTTTTTATAAAGAAGAGATATTGTGTTAGAGATAATAAAATTAGTTAAAGATTTTTGGAATTAATTAATTTGTTAAATCTCTATTAAATATATTTTTGAATTAGAGATAATAAAGTTACTAATAGAGCTAGTTAGAAGTATTTCGTAGTAGTTAACTTATTAAGTCTCTATTAGTTCTATGTATAGAGCATTTTATGTATTCTTTTGGTATATTTTTAATCACCAATATGAATTATTCAAAAGAATTTTCTTTCGTATCAAACTCTGAAGCTTATTTTAAATATGAGATTCATCTTCAACTCTATGATCTTGTTATTTCTAACACGGTATTAAGGCCTTGGCTGAGATCCAAGCGATATTGTTGCACCGCAATTCACAACAATTATGAAGATGAAGATTTTGGTTCTGTATGCCATGAAGAAAACATCGGTGAAGAATAACCAATTCGAGAAAACGATTGCGTAAAGGATGATTAAAACTCAATACACAAATCTTGTGATTCTAAGAAATCATCATTATTTTCTCATCTATAAAATGAGTCAAGAACCAGCTAGATCAAAATTTTTTCTTTGCATCAGATCTAAGTCGCCTTCTATGTTTGGAGCTCGTGAATTTGGTCTGTGACAACTACCCTATCAACATCGAAGATGGTGGTTATGTGTACATATCTTATGTACACTATATTTTCACCATATCGAAATATGGTGTTTGACTCTAATGTATTTTGTTGTCAAAGAAAATGAGAGTATTTTGCATCACATTGTAATTCATACTCATGTTAAGATTTCACTTACCTTGAGTTTGTGGGGTACTAGTCATTTTGTGTTAGAGACAGTAAAGTTAGTAAGAGGTAGTTGGTATTAGTCAATTTGTTAAGTCTCTACTAACTTTATTTTTGCATTAGAGATAATAAAGTTCTTTAGAAATAGTTAGAAGTAGATAATAATAAACTTTCTATTGTATCAAGTTCTCAAACTTATTTTAAATATGAGATTCATCTTCAACTCTATGATCCTATTATTTCTAATACTACTTGTCCTTTTCTTTTTTGTTATCCTCCTTCTTGTTTTTGGAGATCTTATCATGTTTGGCCAACTGACTGAGCTTTTGCTCATGTTCCTCTAAATTTCCCAACAATGTGGTAATTTTCATTGTAGTCGCGTTTGTTATCTCTTAAATTGCATTGACTTTGGATTGTCATTCTCTAATTAAACACCTCTAAATTTTGTTCACTAAATCCTTATTTTGTATAGTCTTACCGTAACCAGTTTGTCAATAACTGTACACTTTCTTATAATCGTTGGAACCAAAGGTCCATTAACAACAACTTTCCAAACCTCCATATCATAAGACTTGATATAGACTTTCATATAATTTTTCAAATAGGCATAATTTTCTCATTTAATTACAAGGGTTCAATTCTATGCACTCTTAGATTTTGGGTAAGCCATTGAGATTAATTATTGAAAGTTTTAAACCCTTTAAACAAAAACATTTAAGGCTCATGATGTCATTTGTTAGGCCCGATACAATATTCTAGAGGGGGTGGTTAGATTTCTTTGTACACAATAAATAAAAATATTTTTCAAACTTTTTTGTAAAATAAAAGTTATATTTATTAGAACTATTCGCAGAAGCATTGAAATTGACTGCAAATAGTAGACTTTAATAACAACAACTGGATGTGTTAATTCTGTAACCGAAGAAGATGTTTAATTTGATATTTGATAAAAACCATTGAACAAAACTTTGAATAAGAACTGAATCAAACTTAATAACAACAAATACGAAAATTAAGAACTACAACAATGCAATTTCAAAGACAAGCCAATTAAAATTATGCATTATCATGATAATGAATTTTACATGAGAATAAAAACTAACCACGTAAAATCACATTTCAATCAATTAAGGATGAATTTTCTACACATTAACCAATCAAATTTCTTTATCACAATATGAACAATTGCATTAACAAAAATAAAAAGATAAGAGTAAGAAATTAGATGGACACTGGAGAAAATTTCTTAATCAATATTTACCCTACAAATTTCTTAATCAATTTTAACCCAACAAATTTGGTCTTGAATCTTAATTTAATGTAGCACGCACTTCAATTATGAAGACTTCAACACCTTGAATTCTAAACTCCCATGAATGTGGCCACCTTCAACGGAACAATAAAAATCCCAATTATTCTCAATAAAGGTGACAAGAAGTCTCTTCTTTTTCTTTGCTATTGATTTTAGATGATGACGAACCCTATCACTAAGGTTAGAATCAATTGAACACAACAATTACAAAGTTCTTCCTAGCTAAGAATCTTACAAACAATCGCTAACACTAAAGGGCTTCTTAGAATTTTCAAAGAGCTCTTTATATGAGAGAAAATGGAGAAGAATTGTGAATGTTTTTTTACAATGAATGTGGGTGGAAAGTATTTAGGGTGCAACTTGAAAAATCAATGTTGAGGCATTACAAAATAGAAAAAAATTTAATCCACTATTAATCCAATAGTATACATGTATTACTTAGTGTTAGAGAAGAAACACAAAACACGGAGGGTTGAATTCAATTTTATCTTTGTTCACTAGTGACTTAGTAGCTATATCCAATCCTTTCCTTTGAGAATAAGCTCGCATATTTTTCTTACTCAAACACTTAAGATAGATTTGACAATTTTCTAACTAAGTGTTTTTGCTTGTTGATTTTGAAATTGTTTCACTTTGAAAGAATGTTGTAAGTTGTATTGATGAGTTGTGTTATTTGAATTCAGAATCAAGTTCTATTTATTTAAGCCTTTGCAACATTGTCGCTTTCCTTCAAAATATGGTAGAATTCCCTACAATGAATGGCCTTGTGTCCTTCATGGTATGGTCTATTTTTCCTTCAGTGTGGTGCTTCATTATCTTAAAAATATATCCGTTGAGTTCAATTCTAGTCGTTAACCATAAAAATGAAACTTAGAATTTTTCTTAAGTGTTTTGGAATTCCATTTTAGATGAAATAGAATGTACTAGCTTTAGAAGTATGAACATCAGAGACATGGTTTCTTGACCAAAAATACGAACAACAAAATCATGTTTTATTGACTAAAGGCAAAAGCAACCCGATGCATAATGACTGGATCAGAGGCAGGAACATCAGAGGCACGATTACTGGACTAGAGATAAGAGCAATTAGAGACATGATTACTGGATCAAAAACAAATGTAAATGACCAATTGCAGACTATCAGAGGTACTCACTATGTCAAAGCGTTGACTTTTACCAAAAGGCGTTGACTTTTTCCAGCATTGACTTTTTACCATAAGCATTTATTTTTTCGAAATGTTGACTTTTGTGAGTGTTGACTTTTACTAGAGGCAAAGCCTTTTTCCAATGTTGACTTTCACTAAAGGCATGTTATCAGAGGCAAGAAAGTTTGATGCTTGCTTCATCTCATCTCTAGAGGCAGTTTTGACCAGAAGCTTGATTGTTTCACCAGAGGAAAACTTTCCCAAAGTATGTTTTGCTTCATCAAAGGCAGACTTCAACAAATGCACTAAGAGTAGAAAGAAATCTGAATCAGATGTCTTCACAAACCTTCTTGTACCACCAAAGGCAAAGGCAATCTAATGTTTTGTATCATCAAAGGCAGTGTTTTAGAGGCTCTTTTCCCTTCATTTTTGAATGTGGAAATTTATGAATTTTTGACCAATTCATCAGAGGATATATCATAATATCCTACAATTTTGTTTGTGGTCTTGGAACTACACACTAAAATAAAACATTATTGCCTAAAATTGTTCCCACAAACTGATTTTGTTATCATTAAAACAACTAGGATCTTTTGTACTTGAAACCAATATTGTTATAACATTACTCTACCTCTCCATACTTCAAATATTCTTTCATCTCTTCATGTACCTCTTTTTAATGAAAGAGATGTTGCAGCTATTAGACTTGAGTACATTGATTCAAGTATTTGCCTGAATTGACACGTAATCTTTCTTTGAATTTTTAACACTTGTTGAGAGGATAATACAATTCTATTCTAGATTAATTCAAGGGTATAAAACAATTTGATTGATTTACATCAATTTCTAATAATTCCCTATTGATGTGTTCAAGGTTTTTCTAAAAATCTTTTTTAATATTGGATTTTTCTTTTTTACATTATGATTCTTTTTTGAAATGTTTCTATTTCAATATTGAAGTATATATTTGGTGGAAATGGTGGTTATTAGAGACATTGACTTTTCCAGATATAGTCCTATTTCAAAGTTATTTTTAAGCAAGAAGTTACTAAGTCTATCATACCATGTCCTTGGTGCTTGTTTTAGACCATGCAGAGATTTCCTAAGTTTAAAAACATAATTTGAAAATTCAGAACTTTCAAAACCTAAGTGTTGTTTAACATAGGCTTCTTCATTTGTATAACCATTTAGAAAAACACTTTTAACATCCATTTCAAATAATGTAATACTATTATTTGCAGCAAAAGAAAGTAGAATATGAATAGCTTCTAACTTGACTATTGGAGCAAATGTCTCAGTATAATCAATGCCCTTTTGTTGATTGTAGCCTTGTGCGACAAATCTTGCCTTGATTTTGACCACTTCACCTTTTTCATTTGGCTTGTTTTTGAAAATCCATTTGGTTCCAATTATGTTCTTCTATGGTCTAGGTACTAGATCCCAAACATCATTCCTATCAAATTCATTTAACTTTTAATGCATTGCAAGAATCGATCCATCAACTGCCAATGCTTCATCAATATAAGTAGGCTCAATTGATGAGACTAAACCAAACAAAGTTGTATCTTTTTATGATGATATGGTCCTCAAAGGATCATTTACACTTCGAATGATTAGAGTTTCAGGATGAGATGACTTGTACATCCATCTGAATATGTATCCTAACTTATCTTGACTATTTCTAACTTGATCACATTCATCCTTCGAAGATTTATCATATTTTTTTTATTTGCTTATATCCTCTTATTCTTCAAGTTTTTCTGGTTTGTCTGCATATGCTTCCTCTAGTTCTGGTAAACTTACATTATCATCATATTGCTTTGAATTTCAAGGTCAATTTGTTTGTCATCAAATTTAACATGTATGTGTTCTTCCACAATATGAGTTTTCCTATCAAATACATACCTTTTAGAGTATCCAATAAAGGTACACTTTTGAGATCTAGAATCAAACTTACCAAGGTTATCTAAGTGTTTAACATATAACAAGTACAACCAAATTAATTTAAATAAGAGATGTCAGACATTTTACGTTTCCTCAATTCATATGTTGTCTTATTTCATATAGATTTAATTAATACTCTATTTTGAATTTAACATACAATATTAATTGCTTCATCCCAAAAGTGTTTTGCAACATTCATACCATTTACAGTGTTTCTAGCCATTTATTGGAGTGACCTATTATTTTCTTTCTACAACCCTATTTTGTTTGGGTGTTCTAAGAGAGGAGAAGTAGTGAGAGATTCCATTCACAAAAACTTTCAAGTAGCTTGTTTTCAAATTCTCTTCCATGATCACTTCTAATTGTTACAATCTTAAGACCATTTTCATTTATTATTTATTTGAAAAATGTGATAAACACTTTGTGGGATTCATCCTTACTTCTTAAGAATTTTACCCATGTCCACCTAGAAAGGTTATTTTCACCAGCCAAAGGAGTTCTTTGTTTATTTTCCTTTTTTACAAGCTTCATACATAAATTCAGTTTTGTAACTAAGCTTAGGTAGACTTCTAACTAGTTGAAGTTTATTCAGTTTTAAAATTAATCTAAGGTTTGCATGACCTATTTTTTTGTGTCAAATTAGTTTCTCTTTATTTACTCACATAAGACACTTAACCTCTTGTTTCTCAAGACTAAATTGATTTATCTTATAAATGTTGTTTTTCCTCTGACCTGTAAATAGAACATATCCATCTTTCTCACTAATTGTCTTGCATGTTTTTTGATTGAATATAATGCCATAATTATTATGACTTAACTTACTGATACTTAATAAATTATGCTTACGACCTTAACAAACAAGATATCTTTAATAGAAATGGAAGTACCATTACCATTTGTACCTTGACCAATGATATGGCCTTTTTGCTTTCCTTTAAAAGTCATTGTGCCTCATTTTCTCAATGTTAGTTCTGGTAACATAGATTTATCTCTAGTCATATATCGCGAGCATCCACTGTCCAAGTACCATGATTGGTGTTTTAACTTAATTGAGGAGGAGATCTGCATCATAGACAATTTTGTTCTTTGGTTCCCAAATTTTGTTTTTTGTCTTGAAAGTTTTTTTGTCTTTCCTTCTATTTAAACACGGGACAAAATAATTTTCAATGACATTTCTTAAATCAAACAATACACAAGATATCAAAAGGAATAAATTTAAGTATAGTTACAATTTCTTCAAATCCTATACATCTTTTACCGTTTCTACTAACTCCATAAATCACACAAGCATATTTGCTTTTTTCCATATTGTTAACAAGAAAATCTTGAAATATTTTTTCATGTTTTTTAGAGTCACGGGTGGTATTTTCAATTGATGTTGAACTATGATTATCTTTAAAAGTTAGATATTTAGCCTTAAGTTCAACAATATTAATTTTTGGAGTTGTTTTTTTGTTTTAAGTTCAGTAATATCAGTTTTCAGAGTTGAATTTGTTGTTTTAAATTCAACACTTTGATTCTTTAACACATTAAATTTTTCAGTTAGGTTTACATTTTCTTTTCTAAGTTTTTTAGTTTTAAAGGCAATTTGTGATTCTTATTTAAAAAATCATCTATAGCAGTAGTTAAATCAGATCCAATAAAGTCAGAAAACACCTCAATTTCTTCATCTATTAATTCTCTTCCAGAGTAAGAATCTGTGTTGGATCCAGAAGCGGAGTTGGTTTAAGCCATCGGAGCCAAAACAATTTGTTCGTCGTCAGAGGATTCATCAGAATCATCCCATGTAGCCATCAAACTCTTCTTGGGTCTAAAATCATTCCTCTGGTGTTTTGCTTTCTCTAGATTTGGATAATTAAACTTGATATGTCTAAATTCATTGCATCCATAACATATAATGTTTTTCTTGTCAAAATTTTCATTCCTTCCTCTATCGGACTACTCAGAATCTTTTTGAGGGAGAGATTTCCTCTTGTTGTGCCACATCCTTTGAATTCTTCTAGATATGAAGGAAATCTCCTTTTCCTCTAAGTTCATTTTCTGCTCATCTGAATCACTATCCTCTTATTTTGATGTTTCGTATAGAACCTTTTTCTGCTTGGATTTCAAGGCCAAAGTCTTGTTTTTCTTCTTGGGCTCATCTTCTTCGAGCTCAATTTCATGTGATTTGAGAGAGCTAATTAATTCTTCTAGCTTAAGAATATTCAGATTCTTTGCTTCTTAAATGGCAATGATCTTAGATCTCCATTTGTTTGTTAGACTCCTAAGGGTTTTCTTCACGTAATCAATAGTAGTATAACTCTTCTCAAGTACCTTTAGTCCTAAGACCAGGATCTGGAATCTAAAAAATATTGTTTCAATGTCTTCATCTTTTTCCATATTCAACATCTCATACTTTTTGACTAGGATATTGGCCTTTTCTTCTTGAACTTGTTTACTTCCTTCATGGGTCAAAATTAGACTATCATAAATACTTTATGATGTCTCCTTGTTGGTGCACTTGTCAAACTCATTGAAAGTGATTGCATTTATCATGAACAATCTAAACTTATGAAGCATCTTGTATATCTTCTTCTGGTTAGTATTCATCTCCTTTCTTGGAATTTTAATACTATCAGTATTCTTCAGAGCAATATAACCATCTTCCACCAGGTCCCAAAGTTCGAAATCTTATGAAACATAGAAATTTCTTACCGTGTTTTCCAATACTCAAAACGTTCTCCATCAAACAGAGGGGGTCTATTAATGTTTCCTCCTGAAGCTTATTCATTGAGTCCAGACATATTGAACCCTTGAATGTTTACTCAAACATTTAAAAGTGCCCACCTGATCCAATCTGAAGGTCCAAACATGAGAAAATGCGTTGAATTTTGTTTGCCAAAGTTGATACCTTTTTGATAATTTATAAATAAATAAATAAACTAGTTCGGTTTTGGTGACTTACTTGGAGTAGAAGCAACCACATTCAGAGGCAACAAGAAATGAAAGCATATATAATTTAACACGTAGATTTATCTTGGTTCACCGCTAACTTGGCTACATTAAGTCCTTTCATTCGTAGAGCTTTAATCCACTAATTCAAATACCTTGAATCACAAAGCACCTGAACCTCCAAACTAGTCTTCCCAAACAGCTTGACAACCCCAAAAGTTGGTGGAACTAAGTACATTGACCCTACAAGCCAATTCTTCTCCTTACAACCTGACAACCCTGGATTGAAGAAGGAACTAAACTACTATCGAGTTTGATACAAAAGATTGCAGCTTTAAGTGTTTGCTTCTAACAAAGATGATAATCATAATAACTTTCACACTCTAAGAAAAGAACATTAAGAAGATATTTACCAATTGAACAAGTGTTTCTCTCTTTGAACTCCAAGACTATTCTTTTATAGATTTCAATTATTGTTTTTTTCATCCGTAAGTATCTATTTATAGTTAAACTTTGGGGTTTAATTTAGTATTTTGTTCATATTGCGTTTGTAAATTCTTCAAATTTATTATGTTCCTATTTTTTTAGATTGAGAATGTAAATTATTCAGATTGGTTATGTTCGTATTTTGTTCAGATTGCGTTTGTAAACTCTTCAAACTAATTATGTTCATATTTTGTTGTAGATAAACCTTAATTAAACCTTCTACAAATCTTGACCATATCTTCTTTATTAGGGGTATTTTAGTGGGGAATTCATAAGTGACTTATAGTTAGCTCTCCAAATGTTGATAGCTACCATGCAACACATTTTTACCTTGACCATCGTGTATATGTGTCTCAGGTTGAGTTGAGGGAGTCTATAAGGATTTTTTTTTTAAATTATCTTTCTCACCCTATTATGTTATTGTTCATTTTTTTGTATATTGCGTCTGCATCGTTAACGTTCTTCACTTATTGCTCACTACAACCCTTAGTCCAATAGCAACGATCTGAATATGGTTAACACTAGAAGCGGCAACGACTTGCTCTTATTAGAGTTTTGTTAAAAACAATTGGGGTCTTGTTCTAATCTTAAAAATTCAGTCCCTAATAAAAATAAGCACTAAAAATTAAAATTATGCAGTATGATCTCAAACACATTAACAACTTCAGGTAGGGTTATATGTTGCTTGCAATTTTATGATATTCATGCTCATTGACACATTCTCCCTTGAAAAATCTTGCTGAAGCACGAAACTCTTCTCTCGCCGCTTGTGAAGTATGCCAGAAACCCTCTTCTCAAGATGGTAAGTATCTAAAACCATTTATAACTTTTATTAGATGAAATTTTTTGTGCATATTTTGATTTATTTGAAAGTTGTAAAAGAATGATTCTTGGTGATACAATGTGGTTTCAATTCCCTTAAACTTTTGTTTGAAGAAGGATTTTTGTTGATTCATACATTTTTGCAGCTCTTAATGGAAAATTGTAAGTAAAATCATTTGGAAATAGTAGAGGTTAAAGTTTTCTAAGTTTGTAACAATAAATTTAGATAGTATACATTTGTGAGAACTAGTTAACTAACCTCATGACTAAAATTTTATGCAATGCAACACTTGGTCTATTTATGATTTGTATAAATGTTTTGATTTACTTAAAGCATTATTATAAGTTGTTAATTAAACAACATTTTAAAGCACTATCTAATGCTTAAAGGATTTTCTCATTATAATGGTATCAAACTGCCTAACCAAGTACTTCAAAATTAGAATGATATCAAATGGTGAAAAAACAATGAGTATAAACTCATGCATAATATTACATTGTCTTGTGATTGTTATGTTGTGATTAATTTGTATTGAAGGTGATAATAATTTCTTTTAGCTAGATGATTTGATGTTATAATGTGATATTGATTTTCCTTGAGTAATTTTGACGTTAAAATGCAATATTACTTCATGGAATTTTTTGATATACCATGATGTGTTACGAAATAGTTTTATTATGACTATTTTCATGTTTACTTATCTATATTATACTATCAACATGATTTCGAACTCACTCCATTTTTTGCTTGTATTTGAATGATTTGACCCTACATTTGGGAAATCACAGTTATTATAGGTTAGTGAATCTTATGTGACATAGAAGAATTTGTACAATTGTGAGGGCTCTTCAAATGACATATCACTCATTATTTACATTTTTGACTTAGCGAATCCCTACATTTGAACAAGCATTGTGGATTCAAACATTTAATTAAATATATGTATTGATCATATTGTATTATGCGATAATTGAGTGAGTCTGTGATGTGGCAGTGCTTATTGCAAGTTGACAATCTAGTTTTATATTAAACTTAATTCCAATCTCAAGAGAGGCATCTAATGGAGGTGGTTCATTAGAAGACATATCAAATTCATAGGATTGGACAGCATAATCCAAATTTCGGTTATGCAATGGTATAAGGTTTTGGCACTAGGTCGTCATTGTCATCCTCCTCGTCAAAGTATGTTTCATCTTCACTTATTTCTTCTTGGTCAAAATTGCTCACATCACCTAGTGGAATACACGGTTCAGGTTGAGATGGTTCAGATTCAAATGTTTTGACTTGATCAAAGTATGGTTTGGATTGATATGTTTCGGTTTGATATGGTTTAGGTCGATAGGATTCGTATTTTTGAAAAGATTAAGTGTGTTGTGTTTGAAAATGGTATTTAGTGGGAGATACGTTTGAGGATGATAGTTGAAAAACAACTAATAATGGACAACCATCCTCAAACGTGAGTTTAACATCTTCATCATCTTCAACATTTAATAATTCATAAACTAGACATTGGGCAAATGAGACATTTTAGACACCCTCTTATTATTTTCAAACTTCAACTTTTCTTCTTTTTTTTTTCTTTAAGTATGGTTGCATGCAGAATTAATTCTAATACCTTTTTTCTTCACTTTTGAAATAGTTACCAATATATTGTATTTTTCACATATTTTGCCATTGTAGTAAATAAGAAAAACTACATAATTTTATGCCATTGATTACATTTAAAAAATTCTAATAAAGTGTAAATAGAATAATAGAAGATAGTTATGTATTGATAAGAATAGAAACCCATTCATTCTATTAATATATTATTAGTTCTATGCATACCTAAACAAAACAGTTTGACAATACGAAATTGTCAATCCAAAAGACAACTTTAATGCACACCTTTGGAAAATCATCATTCCAAAAGGTGATTTTGTGTTGCCATGAGAACAAATTCTCTGCAAACCATTGGGAACTCACAAAAGGCTCACATTGGGAACTCACAAAATGCTTGCAATGGAATATATTCCTCCTTCGTCTAGTCTTCCATCCTGAAATTCCTCATTTTCAAAATGTCTTATTCTTCATTTGTGAAGCCATGCATGGCCTCATATTGGTTATCAAGATCCTTGTTTGAATGAGTATGGATTTTGAAATGGGACCAATTAATCTTGATGTTACATTTATTTGTTTGACAAATGAAATTTTATTACTTCTTCAACCACTAACTCAACTACAGTTGTAATGTTTGTATTCAATAAATATGTTTTTCTAAAAAATATTTTCAATGTCTTAAAAACTCTAAATAGAACAAGTTTATGATCATTCTCCACTCTTTTACACTTTTATTGTCATCTAAATGACTTAGTTATGGAATAATGATATTAACATATAAGTGCTACAATACATTCAAAATGTTGTGAGCAATACAATACTTAATGTTATATTTTTAACATTTTCTTATATATTTTATACTAAGTTTCGTTATAAAATATAGTTTCATTCTAATCCTTGCAAATATATGATTCATCTCATTCTAATCTCTTAAAATATATTTTTAATCTTTGCTAATAAATTTTACAGGATTCATCTCAAAATTTAAGATAACTTAACCATAAACACATTGCACCAAATAATTTCATAATTGCAATATTGAATAAAGTTGGATTTAGTAATGTATCACAAATAGAAAACATTAAAAAACACAATTCACTTATTACTACTTTAGTTGAAAGATGGAGACCTGAAACCCACATGTTTCATCTTCCAACCGTGAATGTACCATAACGTTATAAGATGATGAAGTGCTACTTGCTTACGTGTTAGGGTTAAAGTGGTTACTTGATTAACTATGGTATAACAGACATATAATTTTTTAGATTAGTTAGGAGTCATGCCACTTGGATCTTAATGAATGAGGAATTTTATAAAATTAAAATGGCTGAGAGAACCATTTTGAACGTTCACTCCATAATTTTCAGACGAAGAAATAATTATACATTATAGAGCTTATATTTTAAGATTGATCGACGGAAAATTAATGACTAACAAATCCCACAAAAATTAGCAGTAAACCTCGTTATCATATCCTTTGATATCAATTAAAAATTGATCACGTTAATGATGTAATATATTAAAACATTAATTTATATCTATTATTTTGTCTCTAATGCATAAATTACTAATAAACCTCTTATATATCAGTTTCTCTTGAGGCTCTACCTATATCTAACATACGAAAATCCATAAGATAATTGAGTATGGACTACATCTACATGTATGATTTGTTTCTACTTAATAAAAATATATCAAACAAATAGAGTGAAACTACAATTTGAACTACTGCATGAAATACCACATCCACCGAGGAACATGAAAAAATATCATAAGGTAGATTTGCATAAAAAGTTGACTATAGTTGACATTATTCTACAAAAATGAGAACAAATAGTGAAATAAATGAGATAATCATATTCGGCATGGCCAATTTCTAAATGTTAAACTTAAACCAAGTTATGAATAGATGGTTTTGTTTTGTAAATATTTCAAATGATTTGTTTATGTAGAAAACCAATTAGTTGATACTCGTGTAAATCCACAACAACCTCCAAAATAATCTACCTAACATTTTTTCCAGGAACTAATGTCCAACACAACACAACAATATCAATATTATATACCAACATCACCTGACACTCAACCGCATCGGCATACTTATTCTCACGCACTATATCAATCATACGGGTTCACGTCGGTAGAACAATTTAATTTTGACAACAAACAACCACAACAAGAAGATAAACATCGACTATCCTTTGTATCAAGCAAAGAGGAATTATTGTATAACATGTTCAATACTCATTATAATACACATGATTCTGCTACCCTGTTGCTTATTAATACGTGTCAACAAGACTTTCAGATTCAAAGCTTCGGAAGTGCATATACTCAATTAAATCAAATATCAAACTAGACTCAAGCTGGAAGTAGTTCTTCTGCAGCATTTTCCCTTCGACATCCTTAAGGACAAAAAGATGAAGATGATGAGGAAGAAGAACAACAACAACAAACTTGGGACGCACCAAGACGTCTTCAAAATCTCGTACGTTGAGAAAACATTGGCCACCTTTGATATTAATTTTATCGTAATTTTTGTAAAATTTGTGTTTTTGTTTTTATTAAATGAATTTTATTGAAATATAATATAGTAATTATATATATATTTTTTAATTAATATACTTTTTTTTTGGTTAACTATAAAAAAAAATTGGATGTAAGAAGTCTATTTTTCAAAAGGCGACTTCTCTATTTAAAAAATAAAGAAATTAAAAAAAAAAACACTCAAATCCAACACCAATTCACCATTGCAAACTTAAGCTTTCTTTAAGAAATCACTTTTACAAACTTTTACAAACGAAGACTTTTAACTATGGCAAAAAAGTAAAGAAATTTGGTATATAGTTTTGAAAAGAAAGTATATTGATAAACTTTTTTAGAATTTAGGTTATTTAAAAAAACCCTTTTTTATTATAAAGTTTTTATCCATAATTTATTTTTAATATATCATAGAACATTTTTTTTTTCTATTTCACTTTATTCAAATAGAGTTCTTGTTAG
>JBBPBS010001012.1:4281532-4306871 GCA_037974835.1 Cicer judaicum
ATAAAATTATAGAATTTTAAGCTTAGTTTTCTAAAAAGATACAACTTTTCATCTTTAATAAAAAGAAACATATTTAATTTTCTTTAATTGTTAAATTTTAAATGATATTTTACAAGTAAAGTTAGAACATTATGAAAATTGCTCCACACAAAAATAAAATAAATTTAAAAATTCAAAAGAAAAGTAACGAAAATATGAATACAAAAATCGAATTTTAAGTTAATTTTTTGTGAAAGAATTTTATTAAAGTGTTCTAACCATGTCTAGAAAAAACAGTTCAAATTAAAATATATGTATGTTGATTTGGAGGGACTAAAACATTTTTTAAGATTTTGTTAAAAAAAATAACTATTTTTGATTTTTTTTTAAACATCACATACATGTGCTAGCTCAGAAGTAAAAGTTTAATTTAATAACCTATACCAAGTCTAAATATCTTTAAAATAGTTTTAAATTAACTATTAATATTATTTTGATTAATAAAAGAATTTCACTTATACAATTTTAAGCAACAAAAAAACTCAGAGTGTAAAAATGGAGTGAAACGCAGAAATTGATTTTTTAGGGAAGACAATCATTCATTGTAATTTTATAATTTTATTATGTTTATATTTTTGTATGTTATCTATTAAGATTTTATCATATTATTACTTAATACTTGTTTTATTAAAAAACAAACAAATACGTTGCAGTTGGATATCACGCTTACTTCAACGTTGAACCACTTAAACTGAATGTCACGCGGTTATGTTACACGAAACTAATACTTGTATACTTAACTCATGCTAACAAAGCTCGCATATAACATTTATAACGTCCCCCTTCTTCTCCTTCTCAAACAACCAAACTTTCCAAAGAAAATATCATTTTTTTTTTTTTTAACTATAAAACAACTCTCCCAATCTCCTCTGATGACATAATGAGTGTTTTCCTATTCTCTTTTTTCCCGTCACCTTATTGTTTAGGGAAGTTTGGGCGTTACATGTTTTCTATAAATATCTACCAAAAACTTAGTATTGTACCCAATTTCAACAATATTATTGTCCCCAATTTCAACTTGTGAATGTGATTAACTTTCTTAATTGCTAAACAATTATTATTTATTTTAAACACATATTACTAAATAAATTATTACCCAAACCCAAACATTTTACTCCAAGTTACTAAATAAATTATTGGAGGTTTTTAATTAATTTATTCACATACATTTCAAAAATGATAGATGTATATTTTATTAACATCCACTTAAAATAGAAATTGTAATATTTATTTCATTGATTTCATATATATTTTTTAATTCTAAACATTTAATATACATTATTAATACAATACATTATAAAAGGATTAGAATGTTTTTTATAATAAAAGTGGGTGAAGAATATTTATATTATAACTTAAAAAATCAATCATAATATATTAAAAAACATACAAAATATTTATTTGATTAGAATGAATTCAGTAAATTTAAATCAACATAAATCTAATTCAAAATTATTTTTAATAAGGAGATTCAAAATAAAAAAATCTAATTCAAATGATTCAAATCAACTAATATAATTAGAATCATAATCGACTACTACGTGATTCTAATCATCTTACTCGAATCTATTTTCACGATTTAATCCTATAGATAAAATATGTGAAATTTTTTATTTTAATGAATTTATTAAAATGCATCATTTTTAAAAGATTAGAATGACTTAAATGATTTTAATCCACTTGGGTTGATTTTCTCATATCCCATAATGTGAAAGACTATTGAAAAAAACACACTTACATCTCATATTATCTCAACCTTGTTTAACATCACTTAAAATAGACTAGAAACTAGATTTTGGAAACATACAATCACATATTTCCATGTGTGCTTTAATTAGAAGGAATTAAAAGTTTGTAACTAAAACTATCAATTCAACAAAGTACATTTATAGAACAAAATTCACTGAAAGCTTTTAGATATGATCATATATATATATACAACTCATTTGCATGTCAAACAAAGATAAACATAAATAATTATTCAAATTAAGTATTAACAAATTATGATACAAACAAAGAACAAACATGTGAAATATCTTTATTTAAATTTAAATCATCTAAAACATAACTTTAAATGTAAGATTTATGGGTCACATATGTAATTAATTAATAAAGTGTGTTTGGGTTATTATATAATTAGCCAATAAACTAGGGGTCAAATAATATATAATAGTTTATGGCTAAAGAGCATAATAATTATGAAAATTAATAGTGTAGATACCAGACAGTTTCTAATTTAATGAGGGGTTGAATTAGTAATACTGCAATTTGAGATATAACTAATAATAGTTATATATAGGGGTAGTGGTCCCCAAGGCAAACACAACAAGTCTATTCAGTTTCACAAACTCTAGAGAGAAAACTCTTTAGGGTTCTCTCTATCCCCATCAAGAGAGCAAGAGATTCAGGGTGTTTTGCTGAGGAAGATCACCCAACCCATTGTCTCTATCATCGTCATCCCAAGATTTCATCAATGGCAATCCCCACAGGTACGCTTCCGCCTTTGGTTATTCATCATGTAATTGACATGGATTATTGAGTATAACATTATAGGGTTTTCCAACAATTTGTATCAGAGCCTACCATATTTAATTCATGATGAAATTCGGTTATTGTCTTTGTTTTAGGATTCAATTTGAGAATTTTGAAATGATTGAAAAATTAGAGTTTGTAATTTGGGAATTTGGATATATATATATATATATATTCAAATTTACCAGCTATAAAATTGTGTCGGCATGATATGGTGATACCATTTAATTTAGAATGGATGATAGAAATTGGTATACTATTTTTGAAACAAGTGATGACGAATTGTAGGTAAAGATGACCGTGCTAGTTTGGATATACGTCATTCTATATAATAATGTATATTTATTTAACTTTGACTTGAATAAGAATATCTTCAAAGTCATCACCGTTTTATCCTTATGCATTCCCCTCATTTGCTATTATTAGTACTTACTGTCTAAATCATGCATATAATAATGCAGAGCAGCTAAGATGTTAGGTATGCATTCTATATAGTAAAACGCATATTGAAGTTTGAATCCTCTGTGCTCTCTTTAGCTGTGTGCTGTCATTAATTTTTTTTTTTTTTTACTTTGAAGTGCTTTATTTTATTGGTTAGTTACTTTGATATTACGATGAATTATAGTGTTATTTTTTTTTTTTTGATAATTGTCAATTTTTTTTTATAAAACAATAATTATCAAATACTAATAAAACACAGTTTATATTAGTGAACAATATTTTTTTTTAAATATTGTTTTATTTGGATATAATAAATATATGTTTAAGTCAAGTTTGACATTTTGAATGAGTTACTTGAAACTTGACGTCGTCAAAGTGACCTCTCTTGTCTAAATTGTTTGTGAAGAGTGTCAAATGGCTGTGTATATGTTTATTCATGCGGGTATTGATCGGCCCAAAGGAAGGTTAATATTTGGAAGAATCACATGTACACCTGCAATGATAAATGTGTGACAATTATTTGGTATACATGTGAGCAGTAAATCGGCCCAAAGGAAGGTTTATTGTTTGACATGTCTTATTGTCAATAGTTGATCGTTGCAACAAGAGTACGACTAGCAGTTGGTGTTACTGTCCAAAGACTTGACACCATTAGTGCACTGGGTATCTTGAGATGGGTTAAATTCCATGATTTGAACACATGTATTTATTTATTGATTGATTTATTTTCCTATAATGTGAGTTTCTAAGTTTCGTTCTTTATTTAATTCACAGCATCTATTGCTTCCATATCTGCAAATTTGAGTTCTATTCCTGTCCTTAATGGGACAAATTTTAAGGAATGGAAAGAGAACATTCTGATCGTTCTTGGCTGCATGGATCTAGACCTTGCATTAAGAATTGAACGACCCCCTACTCCTAAGGACTCTAGTTCTTCTGAGGAAAAATTAGAGTATGAGAAATGGGATCGCTCAAATCGCATAAGTCTTATGATCATAAAGCGTAGCATTCCCGAGGTCTTTAGAGGTGCTGTCTCGGATGAGATAGTTACAGCTAAAAATTTCCTTGTTGAGATGGAAAAACGCTTTGAAAAAAGTGATAAGGCTGAAACAAGTTCTTTGCTTCAGAATTTAATTTCCATGAAGTATCAAGGCAAGGGAAATATAAGAGAGCACATTATGATGATGTCCAACATTGCTTCTAAGCTTAAAGAACTAAAGCTTGAGTTGTCAGATGACTTACTCATTCATTTAGTATTGTTGTCTCTTCCTTCACAATTCAGTCAGTTTAAGGTGACTTATAACTGCCAAAAGGAGAAATGGACTCTTAATGAGCTCATTTCATTATGTGTGCAAGAAGAGGACAGGCTGAAGCAAGATAGGACTAAAAGCGCTCACTTTACTAGCATCTCTAAAGACAAGGGCAAAAGGAAAAGAATTGAGGAGC
The DNA here is from genome assembly GCA_037974835.1 of Cicer judaicum. Classification (NCBI taxonomy): domain Eukaryota; kingdom Viridiplantae; phylum Streptophyta; class Magnoliopsida; order Fabales; family Fabaceae; genus Cicer; species Cicer judaicum. The sequence continues at coordinate 4,285,991 of JBBPBS010001012.1, forward strand.
CCAAGAACAAAGCTGCTGATAAGGGTCCAGAACAAAAGAAGCAGACTAAGGACAACAACTGCTTCTTCTGCATGAGTTCTGGACACGTGAAGAAGGATTGTGCCAAATATCACGTTTGGCGTGTTAAGAAAGGTATGATTCTGTCTTTGGTCTGTTCTGAGGTTAATTTAGCTTTAGTACTTGGAAACACTTGGTGGTTAGACTCTGGTGCAACTACTAACATCAGTGTTTCAATGCAGGGTTGCCTGAACTTCCGAAAGCCTAGTGGTGCTGAAAGATGCATCTATGTAGGAGAAGGGAAGAAGGTAGAAGTTGAAGCCATAGGAAAATTTAGATTATTATTAAGTTCCGGTCATTATTTGGATTTAGAAGACACTTTTGTTGTACCATCAATTAGACGGAATTTGGTCTCTATTTCTTATTTGGACAAATCAGGATATTATTATTCATTCGGGAATAAAGAATTTACCTTGTCTTTAAATTCGAATGTTGTTGGAACCGGTTTACTTTCTGGTTATGATAATCTTTATTTGTTGGAAATTGTGGCTAACTATAATGAAACCTTGAGTGTGGAATCACGTGGTACTAAGGGAAAAATTGACAATTTCAATTCAGGAGTGCTTTGGCACAAGCGTCTAGGTCACATCTCTAGAAATAGAGTTGAACGACTTGTGTCAGATGGAATTTTAGATCCCATTGACTTCACAGACTTTAACGTTTGTGTAACATGCATTAAAGGAAAACAAACTAAAGATAAGAAATTAGGCGCATATAGAGCTACAGACGTCTTAGAATTGATACATACGGACATCTGTGGGCCATTTCCAACTCCTTGGAATGGTCAACAATATTTTATATCATTCACAGACGATTATTCTAGATATGCCTACCTTTACCTAATTCACGAAAAGTCCCAATCAATAGACGTGTTCAAATCCTTTAAGGCAGAAGTTGAGAATCAACTTAATAAGAGAATTAAAAAGGTCAAATCTGATCGTGGTGGTGAATACTACGGCAGATATGACGGTTCAGGTGAACAACGTCTGGGACCATTTGCCAAATACCTAGAGGAATGTGGAATCGTCCCACAATACACTATGCCGGGGTCACCTAGCATGAATGGTGTAGCTGAAAGACGAAACAGGACTCTTAAGGATATGATATGGAGTATGATTTGTCATTCCACCTTACCAAAGTCACTCTGGGGAGAGGCATTAAAAATAGCAGCACACATTCTTAATAGAGTACCAACTAAGGCAGCAGCTAAAACACCTTATGAGCCTTGGATTGGGCGTAAGCCTAGTCTGAAGCACCTTCATGTTTGGGGATGTCCAGTTGAGGCAAGGCCTTATAGGCCGAATGAACAGCTATTTTATAGGGTACTCAGAAAAATCAAGGGGCTATAAATTTTATGATCCAAAATTGAGAACAATTTTTGAGACGGGAACGGCAACGTTCTTTGAGGATATTGAGTTTAGGGGGAAGATTAAGGTTAAAGATTTTGTCTTTGAGGAAGAATCAGTAACAATTCTAGAACTGATTTTTCCACAAGTTGACTTTCCCATTATTGAACAAACTCAAGATGATCTGGTTGTTCAGGAAGAACAAAATCCAGATCAAATTCAAGATCCTCAAGAACAAGTGCCTCAAGAGCCAGCTCCATTGCGGAGATCCACTAGAGAAAGGAAAAATGCTATTTCGGATGATTATGTAGTATTTATCAATGAAGTAGAGGAAAATGTTGGCATGACGGAAGACGACCCGGTCAACTTTCATCAAGCCATGCAAGATTCCCATTCAGATAAGTGGATCGAAGCAATGAATGAGGAGTATAAGTCTATGCAAGACAATTCAATTTGGGAACTTATCCCATTGCCTGAAGGAGTGAAACCCATTGGTTGCAAATGGATTTTTAAAACCAAGCGGGATTCCAATGGTAATGTGGAGAGATATAAGGCACGTCTTGTAGCTAAAGGCTATACTCAAAAGGAAGGGATTGATTATAAAGAGACTTTCTCTCCGGTTTCATCGAAGGACTCTTTAAGAATAATCATGGCTCTTGTTGCTCACTTTGATTTGGAGCTTCATCAAATGGATGTAAAGACAACGTTTCTCAATGGCGACATTGATGAAACGATCTACATGGTGCAGCCAGAAAACTTTGTGTTGGGAGACCCAAAGAATATGGTGTGCAAACTAAGAAAATCCATTTATGGGCTAAAACAAGCTTCTCGTCAATGGTACCATAAATTTCATCAAGTAATTGCAGAAAGCACAATTTGAGGTTTGAAGTCCCATCAAGATTCTTTTTCTTTTTTGGTGACTCCCAATGAGTTGTTTCCAGAGAAGATGAGAGAGAGTGCATGGATTTTTTTCCCTAATGGATGGACACGAGTCATATATTATGTTCGATCTTAAAAGACTATTCGTCTTCCATAATAGAGGAACGAAGATTCGGAAAAACAGACCTTATTGTCGAAGTCACAATGACAGAAGTCATTTCCGAAATAGATCTAAGATTTGTCTCTTAATTACTTGGTTGAACAAATCTATAATTGTTTATCAAGGATTTAAAGCATGAGGTTGACGATGGTGATGTTTAAATCACTCTCACGATCGTCTCCCTCCTTAGAAATTGAAGCGGCAAACCACGCGTTGCTGCGATAACATCATCATCCTAAATAGACAGCACGAGTTTTTTGGTGTTACGAGTTTCTTTTCTTTTCATTCTCCAATATCTAAGATGTATGCATCACATTATTTGATCCTCAAGGGATCCTTCCTACGACGACTTCATCACCACCCACACTTTTCGTTCTCCAATATCTAAGATGTATGCATCACAGTATTTGATCCTCAAGGGATCCTTCCAACGACGACTTCATCACCACCCACACTTTTTTCAACAACATGCAAGTATTCCAAAGATGAGTTGTTGAACCTACCACAACTTGCTGGACCTAGGTGTCGCAGTTTAATCACTACGCGAAAAATAGGATTTACAACGCTTTTTTTTAAGTCATTTACAACGTTTTTAAAAAAAAAAAATAAACGCTATAGTATCTAGCGTAGTAAAAAGATACAAGAGCGCTTTTTAAAATTAAAAAAACTGCTATAAAATAGGTAGATATATTGTGCGCTTGTTATACTCGTTTTACAGCGCTTTTTCACAAAAGCGTTGTAAAAGGTGCATTCAATAGATTCATTAATATGCACCTTTTAGAGCGCTTTTTTAAAAGAGCGCGGTAAAAGGTGCATTCAATAGATGCATTATTATGCACATTTCACAATATTTTTTCAAAAAAGCGTTGTAAAATGTGCATTCAATAGATACATTATTATGCATCTATTACAGCGCTTTTTTGAAAAATGCACCTATTAGAGCGCTTTTGTGAAGAAACGCTGTAAAAGGTGCATTCTTATTTTAGTTTTATTAAAAACGTTGTAAATGGAATTTTTTAAAAGTGTTTTTTGGTTTTTTATGGCATTTCTTTAGAAAGCGTTGTCTTTTAATTTTATTTCCAAAATCATTTTAATCTAGAATCAGTTCACACAATTATTTCACAATCAGTACACAACAACAGAACTATATAACTTAACTTTATAACTTTACAAATCAGTTCACAACATATACATATTCACATATTGACAACAACACATAACTATATACATTCATATAACTACATATTCACAACATTTCAAATGTGTCATATTCATATACATATAACTATCAGAACTACATAAAAGAACTGCCATATATTCACATAACTATCCCTTGCAACATGTCATTTCCCAGCAAATCAAATAATTTTCATTTCAATCACATACTGACACTAGTCTTCCTTTAATTAAATTAGATCTCCTTCAGAGTATGTTGGACTCGAATTGTCAAAGTACTGTGCAATATAAAAACGGAACATAAATAAGTTAGAATCAAATATATACATAGTTTATATATGAAAATGAAATAATAAAAATATTGTACCATTTTATGGGATTATGGTTTGATTCATATCAACAATCTCTTTCATGAATCATAATATATAGTATCCACAGTCGATGTTGTTAGTTTGACGAGGGCACTATAAAATAAAACATATATGTTAATAAATATTTGTGCATTGATTGTAAATGAAATTTTAAAGGCATATATTTCAAATATTTATTGGAGGATGTTATTTGACTTTTGCTTCGACACTGTAGCACCTCTTTGAACTCGAAAAATTTATAAAGCATTATCGAATAAATAAATGTGATTATTATAGCATTAACAAACACATTATTTATATATATATATATATATATATAAGAAATAAATGAATATTACTTACATGTCAAACATAGTTTTTATATCGGAGTGATTGTTGTAATTGTCGTGCAAGGGATCTAAAAAGTATATAATTTCAGAGATCGCACTGATTGCAAATAGCACCCAATGTGCCTTACAACAACAAAAATTTGATTGGCAATTTTGTTTACACAACTAATAAATTAAAGATCCCATAAATTAAAACAGATATAAATAAAGAATATATAATTATGTACCCTGAATTATATGGTGCAAGGAACAACTTATCATTCTCTCTATTTCATAATAGAATATCTACAATGTATTTCTTTACATTCACTAGATCGAGTTTAAACATTGAAAGCTTATGCGGAGACAAGAATGAAAATCTATTTGACAATCTACGCGTGCACACCAACTTCTCATACAAAAACCTTCAATGAAAATTTCAAATTAGATTAATTACCAATAAATGCAATTAAAAGTAATTTTTACCTAATGTATAAGCTGATGACAGTAGGACTCAGCTCCATATGGTTGAGAAGTTCGTATATGTGCTCTTTTTCAATTAGTTCTTCATACTCATCTCCGAATATAGTTTTATCCATGTTTATGATGCGTAAATCATTCTTGCTGCTCATATTCGTTTTTACTTTTATGTCAAGATACGACCCATATTTAGTAAGGCATGGCTGACTTATTTTAGAAGCTGGAGCAGCAACTTTGGCAGTTTTATTTCCCTCCAACTTTTGAAGTTTGCCAGCTTTATTATCCTCTAATTTTTGAAGTTTGCTGGCTTTATTTTTACCACGAACATCCTGTTGTGGTGCAGCAGCTGGTTTATTCTGGCAGTTGGTTTGTTGTGCGGGTGAAGGTGGTTTATTGTATCGAATCTAAAAAAATAAGGTTAATTAGTTTGTTAGTTTATGGAATTTGAACAAATTACAAACCTTACAGAATAAATGTGACAAACCTTTTTCGGCGATGTAACTGACTCGTTTTTAGGAATCTTCTAATCATTCCCTTTACACTTTGTTTGAATCTAAATAAATGTGAGATTAAAGTTAACAGCGGAAAAAAATCAGCAATTAAATATAATCAATCATAATCATATATCGTGCAATTAAATATACATATCAATTAAACATATATTTCAATTAATTAAACATACCTTATCAAGAGCAAAAAGATGTGTGGGACATGCCACGTAACTACCAACTGCTTCGCCCAAATACTTCATATATGCATCATTGTTCGGCATAGGCAACGGTGCATTTGGTTCCAAAGCAATAATTGGTGATACTTTGCCATGGCCCGTAGGGATCGGTGTGTTGTGCAATACTTCTCCCAAAGTATTGTACAATGTTTCTTTTTCGACCTTGCGATGAGTAGGGGAGGATAACTACATCACACAAGGAGTGACACCCCAAATCAATAGTTAATACATAAGTATGTGAAATAATTAGGTTGAATGAATTTCATATTTTATTAAGTAATTAATTACCTCTGGAAGACTTTTGAGACCAATGTTGCAACTCGCTTTTTCTGTAACACCCTAATTTTTAACAGCGAGAGTGTATTTTTTTTTTAAAACAACATCATTTAACGAGGAAATGGATAAGGAAATACCTTTGGATAAATATTTAAGTCATTATAATTTACAAGCAGCGGAATAGTTTTTCGAAATATGAATCCAAAGTATTTACACATCAAAAAGTGGTACATGGGATCCATCGAAAATAACATGTCATGCTGACAATATTAGTACAGGTACAGTCTTCCAATTTAAAATAACCGCAATCCAAAAGAAAGACATATGTTCCCTCCATGTCAACCTAATCTGATCATTCTACAAACAAAAAAAACTATACACCCTGAGTGATCTCCACGCGCCCCGTAAGATCCTCCTAACATAGCTTCAGTCAAGCATTCCCATCTACATTCCCATCCACAGGGTACGAACCGGTAGGATTGTCCTGGCTCTTAGGTGAGGGCAAAGCCCATATTACCACAATAGTTGTAAAGGGTCACCAACCGAAATTAACAGTTAACACATAACATTTAAGTTTTTAAATGAACAAAACAACCTTTCAACTTAGCATGCATCTTAAAAGGGTTTTCCATATGCTAAAAGTTCATATAATACTTTCCAAATAAAAATGAAATCAAAATAAGGTTTTTAATCAATCAAGTAATAAATAACTGACCAATCCATTGATGAATCAATTGAGAAATCGATTATCTAACTCAGAGTAAGAGTTTCTACTAAGCAAATCGATTGGGAAATCGATTTCTTGAAGGTTTTTAGTGAAACCTGTACTTTGGGCTTAAATCAATCGATTGAATGAATAGTTGAGCCTCTAGAACAAATCCAATCGATTGGCAAATCGATTTTGACCAAATAGCTGAGCTACTGTAATAGCCAAATCGATTGGCAAATTGATTTGTTCCATATCTTTTCAAGATTCAAGAAAACAGGAGACATAACAATCGATTGGAAAATCGATTTTCTTAAATGGTTTTATGAAACATATTACAAAATCAATTGGCACATCGATTTGGTCAAAATAGCTGAGCTCCTGTAATAAATCAAATCGATTGGCAAATTGATTTTGATAAATGGCTTTTCACATAATCGATTTGGGAATCGATTTCCCTGAATGTTTTTCTAAAACTACCTAAACTAACTCAATCACATTCACACACAACTCCAACACATAACACTTAGCAATTTCAACACAACCACCACGACAACTTGAGTTTCGAAATAGTTTTACAATCAATCACACTTACACACAATATCAATACATAACACTTAGCAATTTCAACACAATTACCACGACCTCTCAAGTTCAAACACTCAATCATAAACTTGAATCAAACACGACTCGTGTGCCAAGCACCCTAATGCAATGCGTATATGCCAAAATGCATGGACTAGGAATTCCAAACCAAAACCCTCCTCGAAGGACCGTAAATCATAATTGTACCGCCTATCGCATGCCAAAGTACCAATTACTGAGGTGCCACCTATCACGGGTCTGCACGATTTACTAAAAAGCGTAAACCATAAACGTACTGCCTATCACGGGCCCGTACCGCTTACCGAGGTGCCACCTATCACGGGTCTGCACGATTTACAAAGAACATGAAAATACATGAGCATACTCTGACTCCATCCACGACAATCGTTAAGCAAATACAGATATTAAAAGATTCCCCATTTTTAATACTCATTTAACTCTAACAATTTTCACAACAATCGTTAAGTAAACAGATATATTAAAAGATTCTCCATTTCTAATACTCGTTTAACTCTAACGATTTTCACTGCAACATTAGGTAAACAGAGATATTAAAAGATTCCCCATTTTTAATTCTCGTTTAACTCTAATGGTTTTAACGACAACATTAAATCAACGCAGACATTAAGAGATTCCCCATTCTTAATACTCGTTTAACTCTAATGGTTTTCAAATTCCACACAAAACGAATCCAATCCACAATTCACACCAAATCACATCAATTCATTTTTTCACAAAATCCAACCAAACACATCTAAAATATCATAAGTATCAATTAAGAACATACCAAATACGACGAATACAAATCATCACCACATACCACTCAAACACATCAACTCTCATTTCCTCAAAATCATACAATAATGAGTTAAATTCATTTTCCACAAAACACTCATCAATATCACCAAAACCTAACTCTAAGATTTTACCCATAAAAGCCTTAGATTCAACCCTAACAAAATTCTTTTCCACACAACCACAGATAAGCCCTAAATGCAAACTAAAAGTTTGGAAGGAGCCCTTACCTTCACGTTAGCTTTAACGTGCAATTACAGTACCGCGAGTAAATCCGGTAAAATCTCCGCTCGCGACGTCGCTTCCAAAGTTGGTTCCCTAGCACCGTAGCATGGTAGAGAGCAAATTTCCCTTCTATCTATTCGCGAAATGAAGCTTAGATCTAGATGAAATATGGAGGTTTGTGTTTGACGGTTTTGAAATCCCTAACACCATTTTCGAATCCGGGAAGAAGGAAGAAGTTGGGAATTTGATATTTCTCACCCACTAAGCCTTGGGTTTCTTTTCTTGAACTAAAAGGTAGCCAAGAAAACAAAAGAGGAAGGGGGATGGATGGTGGCTTCGTGAGGCAGAGGAAGAAGAAGAAGTTGTTATATTTTCTTTTCCTTTGTTTTTCTTTCCTTTCCTTTTCTTTTCTTTCTTTTTCCTTCTTTACTTTCTATTTCCTTTTCTTTTCCCTCCAAAAAAATATATATATTTATATATATATTAATTACTTTTAACAAATATCTCAAAATATCTAGATATTTATTAAATTACCATTTCACCCATAACCTCTCCCAACCACTTTTTGTTAAAAATATCTACTATCCTCGCAACTCAATTGACAGATACAATTTTTAGCAACTCGAGATATTTTTAACAAAACTCCCCAGAATTAAATTCTTCGTAAGAGATTCACCGCAGTTAATTTAATTTATTTATCGATGAGTAATTTTAATCGAGCATCAGTATATCTTTTTGGTCATTTAAACTCCCAAAATATTAATAACTTTGGCTAAAAAGCCTCCGAGTTCAATACCAAAATACACTAAAATACATAAAGTATGCTTAAAAATTATGGGTCTTACATTTTCACTCTCCATTTGTTTTTCACATTGGAGTTGATCTGGAAGTTGTTTGTCTTTATTCGTCTTCACCAAGAGTGCCACTTGCTCTGATAGGAATTTAAGTTTCTCTAATACTTCCTCATTAGATGGATTTTGGCACTTCTCTTGTGAAAAATAGCTTTTAGAAGTTACGCCAAATCATTTCCCCCTCATGCGACTGGAATATTCAGGAACATTAAACACTTTACCGAGAATGTCCATGCAACTATCTTTGTTGTCCTATTGATTTTCCGAATTTTGTTCGAGATTCTCCTAAAATACACGTAGGATTAAAAAGATAAGTTCAATATCATTTTTAAAATACAATATTAAAAAATATTAAAGTGATAATATACTTACACAAAGTTCTATTACTTTTTGAACATTTTCGTTATCAACCACTCCAACCTTATTTACACGAGTTTCCTTCCACAAGAAATGACGATCCAACGGTTGATCGAATTGGGTGTCTTATAGCTATTCGCTAAGATCATAAACAAAATATTAGTTAGAAACAATAGTTTTGATGTACCACATTATATAAAAGTGATGTTTAATTACTTAAAAGTTTTTTCTCTAGACGTGCATATCCCATACGAGATTTTTTGTATGGGTGCGTCGGGTTTTTTTCCCTCTCGCGATTTGCCTTACTTATATTCTATATAAAAAAAAAATAACAATCGTGTAAAAATTAATATACGCTATGAATATGAATAATAAAACACAAATGCTAATAAATTAATCACTTACCACAAATGCGGGGTCTGAATGTTTTGCTACAAATGCACTTCATTCTTCATTTGATATATAATGTCTATATATTTTTGGAGCTTCAGTATTCATATTTCCTTCACGATCTTTTAGATAGAAATTTGAGAGGTGAGATCTAAAACCCCGGTGCATTTTCCCAACAACTCTCAATACGTAATTCTTTCTCACCTCGTCAACAGAAAAAGCAGACTATAAACGAAATAAAGATATAGTTTGAGTAAAAATTATTTCCATGGAAAAAATAATAACTAACAAAAAAGTGGATAAAAAAAGTTACTTGTATATCAGTCCACAATATATCTTTTGCATCCTTCAACACCTTATTTCTCCAATCGTCAATTGTGATGGGGATATTATGACGAACAACAGCCCCAATATAACTTACAAACATGGAGTTGTTGGGGTCAATTGGCTGACCACTCTCATTCCATCCAACCTAATAAACTCATATAGTAAGTACATGCTTTCAACAAAGATAAAAAATAAACAGCAAATAAAGTATAGTATACCTCAAATTTTATGCCACTACCCTTGCTTTTATGACATTTTGCATGATGGTTGCACCACGTTTGACTATATTTTTATAAGTCTTAGTGTTGACAACTTCCTTATTTTGAAGATCCAAATCCTTGTTGGTATCCATTTATCTACAACAAGTTCAACATGCAGTTCAGTATAACTTCAACAAGTTTAACATGCAGTAGTCTAAGTACGTAGCAGTATATAAGTTCAACATACATTTTAGTGAATACGAAAAATTAATAAATACAATACCTGAATAGTGAGAAGAAATACGTAGGGTTCGTAGGAGAAGGAACACCAAGAATACGCAGAAATACGAACGGACAAAGTATGGTTCACAAAAATACGGATGGTTTGTATGGTTTGTATTTCAATGAAAATAAATGGTTTGTATGGTTTGCAATGGATAATAAAACAGAAGGTGATGGTTAGCAATGTTGATGATAGTAGAAATATGGTTCGCAATGGGATAATAACAAAGATGATAGGGTTCGCAATGAAAAGAACGATGAAGAGGAGGAGGACACTATCGTAGTGAAGTTTACGTAATTAAGAGGATACTGCAGCGGTTTTCAATGATATATAAAACTCTATTACAACACTTTTTCAAAAGAGTGCTGTAAAAAACATCCTTATTTTAATTTTTTAGAAGTCTTTTACAGCGCTTGTCCACAAGCGCTTTAAAAGACCTCTTTGTTTTCTTATATAACAGGGTTGAATTTTGAAAACCCTTTTATAACAGTTGTTGGAAAAGCGTTGTAACAAATCTCCTTATTTTATTTTTAAATGTCATTTTACAGTGCTTTAGCAACAAGCGCTTTAAAAGGCCTCTTTGTTTTCTTATGTAATATGGTTGTTTCTTTATAAGACTTATACAGTGCTTGTTGGAAAAGTGCTGTAAAAGACCTCCTTATTTTATTTTTAAAAGCCTTTTACAGGACTTTTGCAACAAGCGCTTTAAAAGACCCTTTTAACTTGGTATAAAACAAAGCTTTGTGACCTCCTTATTTTTTTAAAGGCTTTTATAGTGCTTATGGATAAAAGCCTTCTAAAATTACAAGTTTATATTCATTTCAAGTAAAATACCTATATTTGGGTAATCAGTTCAAGATAAATTCTCAATACTCAAATAAAGCTTTTTCAAGTTCAATAAACGCTAAAAATCAGTTATGGTAAGTCAAATGTACACTTAAATTACATGAACTTAGTATAAAACACTAAGATCAAGCTAAATATAATCAGAAATAAGTATAAGCAGAAAACCAAATACCGTTCACGCTAAATACTAAAATGCTCAATTATCGTAGATCAAACAATTAAATTACATTTACTCAGTTCAGATTACATGGCTTATATAAAACAATTAAACAAATTAAGATGCTCTTCTTCTTTTCTTGGTGGTATTCACATTTGTTTGTCCATTAACGATACGACATGATGGATTAATCTAAATTCCCTCATCATGATCATCTCTAAGATATAAACCATCATCAGTTGAATCAAGTTCAAGTGGTTGTGATGTTGCAAATAAAAGATCATTACCAACATCTTCATCATTATTGTTATCATCACTTATTTTATTGGTCGATATGACAACAGACCATTTATTATCAGCAGGATCAGGGACATAAAACATTTGTTGAGCTTGCGACGCTAAAATAAAAGGCTCGTCTTTGTATCTCACCCTATTAAAATTGACAACCAAGATCCTTGACTCATCAATCCGAACGCCGTAATTATTATCGACCCACGTGCAACCAAATATGGGAACACAAAATATTGTGTAGTCTAACTCCCATAAGCGCTCGATAACTCCAAAATATGATAAATTTGCATATATTGGATTTTTGTCTTTTGCACTTGAGACATGCATCGCTTCAGCTATGAGAGTGACTCTACTATTTTGCATAGTGGTTTGATCATCTTGTTCATTGGTATAAAATGTGTAGCCGTTAATTACATAACCGGTGTAAGAAAAGACATATAAACTCAGACCATTTGCTAGCCACCTCAATCTTTATAAAATTGATTTGGGGTCTATATCAAACTTTAAATTTATATGATTATTTAACCATGTTATAAAACTTCGATTGTGCTCTCGAGTTATCCAATTTTGATTTCTATTCATGTTCAAACTAGATAACTGATCCATGTGCATTGTAACCTACGGTTGAACCTCATCATCATTGTGCAGAACATACATTTGTGCCTTCTCTCATTTTGTCCTTGATATAGTCATTAGTCTCCTTCCAATTATCCATTCTTTTGATATTCTTCCTGAATAACGAGACATGGGAAGCCCTATGAATTCAACATTGGACAGATATTCAATATAATATTCAGCAACTTCTTCGACAATGTATCGTTCAACAATACAACCTTCTGGGCGGCTTCTACTTTTTACATACCCTTTGAATATTTTCATATATCATTCTATCAGATACATCCATCTCATATAAGCTGGCCCATAAAGTTGTGTCTCCTTAACAAGATGAACAGTAAGGTGAACCATTATATCAAAAAATGAGGGTGGGAAATACATTTCAGGCTCACACAAAGTAACAACAATTTCCCTTTGCAATGTTGGTAATTTATGAGGATCGATCACTTTACTACAAATTTCCCTGAAAAAGAAACATAATATAGTTATGGCTCGTCGAACTTTTTCAGGTAAAATGGAACGTATACCTATTGGTAGCAAATGATCCATTAGAATATGACAATCATGAGTCTTCAAACCTTTTAACTTGAGGTCTTTCATACAAACTAAATTTTTAATGTTTGAAGTGTATCCTTCTGCAACTTTAACTTCGTGTAGAAATTTACATAAAACAATTTTTTTTCCTTTCTAGAAGAGTATGAGAGGATGGAGGTAGATATATACGATTTCCTTTCTATACGGGACCCAATTCATTTCTTATTCCCTTATCGACCAAGTCTAATCTTGCATTGATGTCATCTTTAGAATTTCCTAGAATATTGAGTAACGTACCAAAAACACTATCAAATACATTTTTTTAATATGCATCACATCGAGGAAATGTCTTATATACAATGACTTCTAATATGGCAATTCAAAGAAAATTGATTTTTTCTTCCACCCAGTTTTGACCAGCTCTCCAGCAAAAATTTTGCCAAATTTATTGGTCAAACCTTGTACTTTTTCAAGTATTTGATATCCAGTCGGAGCTAAATCAACTTTACCTTCCTCTGATTTTTCATTGAATGCATTTCTCTACCCACGATACTGATGACAATAAGGTAAAAATCTACGATGTCCAAGAAATACATTCTTCTTACAATGTTTCAACTACATCCAATTTGTACTCTCTTCACATATAGGACACGCACACTGGCCTTTAATGCTATATCCTGATAAATCACCATATGCTGGTAAATTATAAATTGTGTCGAACAACATAGCCCTCAAATTGAAACATTCTTTCTTATACCCATCATAAACTTCCACACTTGTCTCCCACATATTTTTTAAATCTTCAATTAAAGGAGTCAAATATACGTCGATATCATTCTCCGGTTGTTTGGGTCTAGAAATTAATAGAGACAACATCATAAACTTACGCTTCATACATAACCATGAAGGTAGGTTATAAATCAACAAAATCACAGGCCACGTGTTGTGTGAGATGCTTTGAAGACCATGTGGATTCATTCCATCAGTAGAAAGTGCAATTCATAGATTTCTTGACTTTATCCCAAATTCTGGATACTCGTGATCAATTTTTGCCCATTGTGGAGAATCTGCAGGGTGTCGAAACTTTCCATCTCTAATTCTTTCATCGGCATGTAATGTCAAGTGTTTTGAATCTTCTTCACTGTGATACATGCGCATAAATCTTGGTATTATAGGAAAATACCACACGACTTTTGCTTGAGTAGATTATTTCTTCTTATATCGAGAGACATTGCATTTCCGACACGCCTTTAGTAATTCATATTCGTTTCAAAATAAAATGCAATCGTTAGAACACGCATGAATCCTTTCGTAACTCATGCTAATAGAACACAAAATTCGTTTAACCTCGTAGGTTCGACTGGGAAGTTCATTATAATACACAAATTAAACAAAACTTTGAATAAAAACTAAACCAAACTTAATAACAACAAATACGAAAATTAGGAACTACAACAATGCAATTTCAAAGACAAGTCAACTTAAATTATGCACCATCTTCATAGTGAATTTTACATGAGTATAAAAACTAATCAAGTAAAATCATATTTCAACTAGGATGTGACCTGCACTTTGCGCAAGTTAAATTTAAATTATTTTATCAAGTGATATATATATATATAATTAATATATTAATCATGTAAATTTTTATAGTTATAAAAAAAATGCGATAAAACATATTGTAAAATGTGTAATTAAATAAGTATTCTTACGCTTAAAAAAATGATTAAAACTATGTTTAAAATTTGTACCATTTAACTGACATTTGATGGTGTAAGGACATAAATATTAACCATGATTTAAAAGATAAATTATATAATTGATAATCATAAACTCTATTTTTATTAAAGTATATAAGTTATATAGGAATTTTTAAATTTTAACATTTTTTCCTACACATATTAAAATGTTTTCAAAATAATGGTCACAATGGGTTGATGGTTTAAATTGAGTAAGTATAAAGAATAAAAGAATCGAAAACGCCAAAAATCATATAAGAAAAATCAATTTGTGGTTTAAGAATTTGAAAGTGTTCGATGTATTCAAAAAAATATATATTAGTTAAAGAAAAGAAAATGATTTGTATCAAAATATTAAAAAACAAATTATGGTGAAAGACATAGATAAAAAAAATAGGGAAATAGAAAAAGAATAAAATTTAGTGGAGAAAGAAGATGACATGAAGTTGTACAATCTTATTTATTTTCATTACCACCTTGAAATAATACAAAGGATTAGGTGAAGAGAGTACTTTGGTGGTTTTTTTCATTAAATTGAATGAGTAATTGAATTTTCAACAAATGAAATGATTACTTACCACAAAGTTGAATAATTGTGCATGAATAATAAAGAATGATTGTTAAGTGTAAAATATTACAAATAAATGTAATTGATTGCCATAATTTGAGTGTAATGAGAAATGTATGATAATTTGAGTGTAATGAGAAATGTATGATAATATTATCAAAAAGATATTATAAAAAATCCATAATAAGAAAAGAGATAAAATGAATCATTACTCATCATTAAATGAGATAATTGTGCGGAAGATTGATAGGAAAATGTCATCATATAATTGATTGACATAAATTAAAAATAATGAAAAATAGTTTTTTTTTTAGTAATGAAACAATTTACTACTTTGTACAAAAAAAAAAACAATTTACTATTTGAAGAAGTTAGAGAATTATGTCATGCCTCTAAACCTGGTGTTATGTCGATCGTGGATGCACATCTACTTCAAATTTAGGCATGGTACCATATGACATTTATTGCATTAATAAGTAATCTTGAACTTTATTTTTCGTTTGCAAAAAGGTAAATATTGTATTTATAAAATTGTTAATTAATTCACTAAAGTTTAAATTTATTTAGATATAGTGGAAAAGGTATGAAATTTGATGGTACACCTCATTATCATATCACTAAATATCAATAAAAAATTGATCCCGTTAACGATGTAATATATTAAAACATTAATTTATTTTTATTATTTTGTTTTTTCTTATGCATAAATTACAAACAAACCTCTTATATATCAGTTTCTCTTGAGGCTCTACCTACATCTAACATACGATAATTCATAAGACAATTGGCTATGGGTTGTATCTATATATTTGATTTATTTCTACATAATAGAAATATATCAAATAGCAAAACTACAATTTAGACTACCACATGAAATACCATATCCACCGAGGAACATGAAAAAATATCGTTAGGTAGATTTGCATAAACAAATTGACTATAATTGGCATTACTCTACAAAACTGAGAACAAAGAGTGGAATGAACGAGATAATCATATACTTCATGGCCAGCTTATAAATGTTGAATTTAAACCAAGTTATGAATATATGATTTGGTTTTGCAAATATTCCAAATGATTTATTTATGTAGAAAATCAATTGGTTGATACTCGTTTCAATTCACCCCAACCTCCACCACAATTTACCCAATATTTTTTGTAGGAACCAATGTCCAACACAACACAATAACATCAATATTATATACCAACATCGCTTGACACTCAACCACCTTGTCATACTTATTTCCACACACTACATCAATCATACGGGTCCACATCAAAAGAACAATTTAATTTTGACAATCAACAACTACATTAAGAATACAAACGTCGACTATCCTTTGTATCAAGCAAAGATGAATAATTGTATAATATGTTCAATTCTCATTATAATACACATGAGTCTACTACCTAGCTACTTAATAATATGTATCAATAAAGCTTTCAGAATCGAAGCTTGGGGAGTGCATATACTCCATTAAATTAAATATCAAACTAGACTCAAGGTAGAAGTAGTTCTTATGTAGAATTTCCTCCTTGACATTCTTAAGAACAAGAAGATGAAGATGAAGAAGAACAAAAACAAACTCGTGATGCACCAAGACGTCTTCAAAATCTCGTACGTATGAGAAAACCTTGCCACCTTTGACATTTATCTTATCCTAATTTTTGTAAAATTTTTGTTTTTGTTTTTAATAATCAATTTTAATGAACTATATTAATTAAATATATATATATGTATATTATAATTAATAAACTTTTTTTCAATTAACTTTAAAACAAAAATTGATTCTAAGAAGTCTATTTTTCAGAAGGCGACTTCTCTATTTAAAAAATAAAGAAATTGAAAATAAATATAAAAACTCAAATCTATCGCCAATTCGCCATTGCAAACTTGAACTTCCTTTAGGAAGTCACCTTTGCAAATTGCAACTTTTAACTATGGCAAAAAATAAAGTATTTTGATATATAATTTTCAAAAAGGAGCATATTGGTAAAAAAAAATTGAAATTTAGGTTATTTAACAAAAACCTTTTTTTATTATAAAGCTTTTATCCTTAATTTATTTTTAATATATCATAAAATATATTTTTTTTGGTTTTTCACTTTATTCAAATAGGATTCTTGTTTGCAGTCTTACAAGTGTGTTAATAAAGTCAAATAAACTATTCTTTATAGACTCAGAATATTGAATAAAAAAAACATGAATTTATATATTTTTATATATCAAACATATTTTTAAATTTAGAATATTTTATTTTATTTTTCTATTGTCCATATTTTGTTAAAAAATTACATATATAATATCAGTATAAAAAAATTATTGTATTAAATTTGTTTTTAATTCTTATAAATTATAGAATTTTAAACTTAGTTTTCTAAAAAGATACAACTTTTAGGTCTACAAAATCATTTTGCAAACAATTTAAATTTTTGATAAAACGAAATATATTTAATTTCATTCAATTGTTAAATTTTGAATGATATTTTACTAGCAAAGTTAGAACATTATGAAAGTTCCTCTACACAAAAATTAAATAAATGTCAAAATTCAAGAGAAAAACAACGAAAATATAGATACAATAATCGAACATTGAGTTAGTTTTTTGTGAACAGATTTCGTTAAAAAGTTCTAATCATGTCTAGAAAAAATATTTCAAAATATATGCATGTTGACTTGGAGGGACTAAAACAGTTTTTAACATTTTGTAAAAAATAATTATTTTTGAATTTTTTAAACATCCCATACTTATGCTAGCTCAGAGGTAAGAATTTATTTTTATAACCTTATACCAATTCTAAATCATCTTAAAAATAGTTTTAAATTAACTATTAATATTATTTTGATTAATAAAAGAATTTCACTATACAATTTTAACAACAACAACAAAAAAATTCGGAGCGTGAAAATGGAGGAAAAAGCATAAATTGATTTATTTAGGAAGACAATAATTCATTGTAATTTTATAATTTTATTATGTTTATATTTTTGTATATTATCTTTTATAATTTTATCATATTATTTAATAATTTTATATTAGTTCTTTTTATCTGTTTATTTCCCTCCTGCCGTCCCTTAATACTTGTTTTATTAAATAAATAAATTGCAGTTGGATATATCATGCTTATTTCAAAGTTGAACCACTTAAACTGAATGTCGCGCAGTTAGGATGTTACACGAAACTAATACTTGTATACTTAACTCATGCTAAACTCGCCTATAACAATTATAACATTCCCACTTCTTTTCATCGGACAACAATTTTTATTGCACACCAAAACTTTTCACAAAACTTATAATACAACTCTCCTAATCTTTTCACATGTTATATTTTTTTCTCTATCTACGCACTTTGATTTCTCTTATTGTTAGAAGTTCTTTTTTTCTCCAATTTCCTCAATTTGTTTTCAACCAATTCAAAATATTGAAGACAATTTTACAGATCATCTTGTATAGGGAAGTTTAGGCGCATACATTATTTGATACAGAAGTTATGTCTTTATTTAACATTACGCCACCAAATCTTAGAAATTCATATAATATATAAGGTAAATTGAGAAATGGAATTCAATTTTTATGATTTTGATTGTACCATAACATTAGTAATCCAATTTTGATTGACTTGTCTCCGACGTCAAGAAATTAATTTCAGTTGCAATTTTTGTCAACAAATACATGTATAGTGGTATTGATCTCAAACATATTTTTAATACATTGAATTTTTATATAAAAGGTACAATTTCTACTTTTCATTTTATTATGTTGATACTGTATTTGTTGATACTTATTTGTATGATTTTAAACATATTTTTTAATTAAAAATAATTTAATACATGTGAATTAGGTGCATTCAATTGTACTTAATGCAGTCATTATTGTTAATAAAGAAGATATAGTAAAAATTATTATGAAAGTGAAAGTGATCAAAAATACAAATATATATTTTATATAAATTAATTATATATGTTTAATGTAAGCTATTATTTAATAAAATTAGTTTTATTTTTAATAACTTAATAAGATAACAAACAAGCTATTCTTTAAAAAAAAATTGCATAAAAACGAGAATATCAATCAACAACAAAATTGTGTATAAAAACAAGAATATCAAACAACAAACAATTGAATGAGATAGTACATATTTTTTCGCAATTAATTCTTTTAAAGCCTTTATGAGATCGTGTATGTTTTATTTGCAATTAACATTTTACTAATATAGTGTTTGTTAGGTAGGTAAAGTTAATTTTTTATGTTCAATTCAATTTAAATTTGTACTCTCCTAAATGATATTTTATTTCAATGATTTAAATGTAATATAATTAAATTATATGAAATAATAGTTTAAAAATGACACAATTTTTTATTAAATAATTATTTTAAAAGAAAGATATAGTTATTTTTATTTTGTCTATAAATAAGAGATGATATCTAACCTAAAAAGATTTTGTTATTTATAATATAAATAAGTTTAAATAAATTTTATATATATATATATATATATTAAATGCTTTTTAATATATCTTTTTGACAATCATAATAAAACAACCTAAATATTTTTTAACAGAGTCAAATTGTTAAAAATAAAATTGTTGAGTACAAACAAAATCATATTAATTAATGAGTGAATGAAGGACAAAACCAAATCTTATCTTAGATAACAAATATTGTTATCCATTATAATGAATGTGACTCACACTACAAGAAAACACTCATTTTGTGACCAATTTATGAAATATTTTATGGTCGAAAAAACCCCACAAATTACTGACTGAAAAATCTCTCACAAATACTAAAATTCAAATTTGTTGTTATTTATGATGGAAAAACCCTTCGCTATAAATTTGAATTTCAGCGGAATTTTGTAAGGGCAAAAGTCCTTACAATTTTACACCGTTTGGATCTTTGTGAGACCTTAGGTCACTACAAAAGCACGCTTTTATGAGACTTGTTCCTCTCATTTTTCATTTCTACCTTCTCTTTAAATTTTCTCTCCCCCTTCCCTCTACAGATATTTTTTCTTCAATATTTATCTTTTATTTGTTAAATTTCGGTAAGTTTTTATTTTATATTTTCTTTTTTAATATCATTTTTTATTTGAAGTTATTTTTTTAATGAATATTATTTACTTTTTTATTTTGACAGTAGTGCTATTGTAGTTATTGCGAATAGTTGTTACTTGTTTGTAATCTTCAAATAAGACACTACTCGGCATCAAGTATGTAATGCATTTTAAATATAGATTAATAATTATATAATTATTATTGTTGTATGGTTTTAAAATATTTTTAGACTTAATATTTTATTTTAGAATGTAGATTAATATATTATTTTTAAACTTTAAGTAAGATTTGTTAAACAAATTACTAGTATAATATTTAATCTTTAAAATTTACACTCAAACTAAAATATAGTTATTTTTAGTAGAATATTTAATCTTTAAAATTAATACTCAAACTAAAATATAGTTATTTTTAATTATTGATAAAGTGCTATTTTTTAATTATAGTTATTATTGATATTATAATTTATTATGTTAATACAATATAATTTTATTAAGAAATTGTAATTTTTTTTCGCAACAAAATAATACCTTTGAAAAACAGGATTTAT
>JBBPBS010001012.1:4307029-4405064 GCA_037974835.1 Cicer judaicum
CTAATATCATAAATATAAAATATTTTTATATTATTTTTAAAATATATAAAAATTTCTTCATTCGAAATATTGGTAAATTTGTTTAAAAAAAATTAAAAATTATGTTACTTACATAATATATGATAAATAAAAATTTGAAACATAATAAAAATATTATTAAAATTAATAATATTAATATTTGTTCTTAATTATTACAAAGAGTTACAGTTGAGTTCATATAAAAATTTTATATACTTTTACTGTCGCTAGTTTTATTTATAGAGATATGTTTTATGAAAAAGATCATTAAATATCATTTAAAATTTTATTTTAATATATATATATATATATATTAAAAAATATTAAATTCGATACCAAATCGTCATTGTAAACTTGAACCTCCTTTGAAAAGTCACATTTATAAATTGTGACTTTTAATTATGACAAAAATAAGATTGTTTGATATATAATTTTTAAAAGAGTGTATACTGATAACTTTTTATGAAATTTGAATAATTTAAAAAGAAAATAAAAACCTTTAATATATACTGAAATAAAAATAAAATAAAATAGTATTTTTATAAATAAAATTTAAAGCAAAGAATAAACTAAACAGATGTTTTTAATTATTCATACTTATGATAGACTTAAAATTAATGCATATACAAAACATAAAGAGATTAAATTTTATATTTCTTAAAATAACGTACACTTTTATCTAATCATATATTTTAAGACAAAGAACGAAGAATTTTAAATTCAAATTCAAATTCAAACTTAAATTCTTAATGTCTCGTATCAATCAAAGAGATAAAGTTTATTATTAGTTAACAGATATTTTATATAAAAATATATAATTCATTCTCATGTAACAAAGACGTTTATTCCAGTATATTCTATACTACTGGCTCGGCAACATTCTTTTGAAAAGGGAATAATAGATAGATAAATACACAAAAAGCTGGCATGTGGACTTCCATGTGGAACTAAAGCGACACGATACCAACTTGGCTTCCAAAATATGTAAGAAACAAAACACGTAGTATAATCGATGGCACACTATGCAAATCACTTTCAAGATTTCATGTGCCAACTTTTTAGTATAAGAATAACAAATATCTTATTTGTCACTCTAACTCGTCGAACAACACAATTACATTGTGACTTACTACTTGTCATTCTAACTCCTCGAATAACACAATTACGTTATGACTTATTCGGTTTTATATATATAGTGGAGATTTATTAATTATATGGATAATTATATGATGAGTTATTATTATATTTGATCACTTATTATAAACTATAAATTTTATTAATTGAATGTCATAAAAAGAAATTATAAAATACATCAACTTTACATTTTTTATAAAATTGTAAAACTATTTGATATCTTCTAAACCTTTCATTTATATCTTGTTTAAAACTCTAGTGACAATTTTTTAAACTTTTACTCCTATATCTTTTTTTATTTATCTGTTTGTTGTGTATCATTCTTTTTTGTCTGACGACAAAAGAGAAAGTTTGGTTTGTCAGAACAATTATTTGGTAGAATGACGTATTTCATTTATTTTTTTTAAAACTATGTTTTTTTTTCAATTTTAAGAGGTAGTATTGTTTTTCTTTTTTTTTCTGCTTTACTTTGTTTTTATCACTTTATTATTGAGAAAAATTATTTATAAAATTGAATATTTGTCATTATAAAAAAAAGAAGATTGCTACAACTAAATTGATTTGAAGAATAATATGACTCTTAACTATTTTGACAATAACATGACTTATTTTGTTGTAAGCAATTTATTGTGCTAATAATTGATTTAAGTGTGTAAACTTTTGTTATGAGAATTAAACATTTTTACGTTGAATTATACGATGAATAGACAAGCTCAACAAAATAGTTACAACAATACCCTATTACATATGTTGAATTATAATTGATTTTGAAAAAACTCGCTCATAAAATACCTATGCTAAATCTTCTGAGACAAGTTCACTCCGATGATTATACATCTGATAATCTCAATATTCAATTAGATTCATTAGAAGAAAACACTCATTTTGTGACCAACTTAAAAAATATTTTGTGACAAAAAAAACGCTCACAAATTACTGACTAAAAATACCTCACAAATACTAAAATTCAAATTGGTTTTATATGTGGCTGAAAATTTTATCACAATGAACTAAAATTTCAGCAGGATTTTGTGGCGGTCTAAACCCTCACAAAATCACAACATTGGAGCATTGTGATGGCTTAAGCCGCCACAAAATTATGCTAAAATTTTAGTTCATTGTGAGAGCTTTTTAAGCCACAAAATCATATTTTTGTGAGGATAAAGGTTGTCGCAAAAGAAGTTTTTCAATCGTTTTTGACAGCCTAGGCAGCATCAAAGGCCCAGTATTGTTCTCCTATTAATATCACTCCTCCTCTCATTTTTCATTTTTACATTCTCTCTAAATTTTCTCTCCACTTTCTCTCTACGAATATTTTTCCTCTAACTTTTTACTCTACCTTCTCTCTTGAATTTCAGTAATTTTTTATTTTATATTTTTTTAATGTTATTTTTTATTTAAAGTTATTTATTTAATGAATATTATTTAATTTTTATCTTGACAGTGGTACTTTTTTTTTTATTGTGAAGAGTTGTTAGTTGTTTGTAAACTTCAAGTTAGACACATTCCGATATCAAGTTAGTATGTAATGCATTTTAAATATATATTAATAATTTATTTAATTATCATTAAAAAAATTATACATTTATAAAATATTTTTAGACTTTATATTTTATTTTAGAATCTAGAATATATTATTTTTAAAATTGAGTATAATATTATTTTTAAACGTTAATATTAGTAAAGTTTGTTAAAAAAAGGTACTAATAAAATATTTAAAATTGTAAAATTTATTCTAAAATTAAAATGTAGCTATTTTTTAAAATGTTGATGAAGTGTAATTTTTTATTGTAGTTATTTTTGGTTTTATGATTTATTATGTTGGTAAAATAGAATTTTATTAAGAAATGGTAATTTTTTTAGCAACAAAATAATACTTATGACAAAAAAAAAAGATTTATAATAATGATTTAAACATAAAATATGTAATATTATAAATATAAAATATTTTTATATTATTTTTAAAATACATAAAAAGTTCATCATTTGAGGTAGATTTGTTGGGAACAAAAATAGAAATTATGTCGTTTATATTATATATGATAAATAAAAATTTGAAATAAATGTAAAGCTTATTGATTTTAATGTAACTATTTTTTAAAAAAATTATTAAAATTAATTATATTAATATTTATTATTAGTCGTTACAAAGAGTTGTACTTGAATTCGTACAAAAATTTGTAAATATATTTTTTTTTTAATAAAGTCACACATTTGTGGAGGCCTGAACCCTCACAAATGGGACAGTTTATGGTGGCCTAAACCCTCACAAACATTTTTTTTACCCTCTTATTCTTTGTGGCGGTCTAAGCCCTCACAAAAGACAGATTTTGTGACGACCTTAGCCCTTACAAACGCTTACTTTTTTATGGCAGCCTAAGCCCTCACAAATTTGTGGCGGACTTTTCTATCACAATTTTGTGAGGAAACCAAAAACAACTAACTTTTGTGGCCATTTTGGCCATCACTAACCTTTGAGATTGACTTATTTTTTTTGTTGTCTAAGGCAGCCACAAATGTGTCTGTTGTGGTTGTTTTCCTCCCTTTGTGAGGGCTTTTGACCGCTACAAAAGCTTGATTTTCTTGTACACCTCTGATAAAACCAACACTCTAATAAGTAGTCTACATTCCATCAAACTTTGCTCATTATAGAAGATTTATCCTATAACTGAAGAAACGTGTAACATCCTCTGATAATTCCATCATATGGTCATCCTACGTTTTATATCAAGATACATTGAATCAATAATGAAGATATATTTGGACAAGTATTTAATGCAAATTCATAATCTCTGAAGATTTGATACAAGCTATAAATTCATATGTTGATTTCATACAATCACAAAAATGATCAGAAACCATAATGGACTATTTGATACTCTATAAAAGGATTTGTGATCGTCATGAAAAATAAGAGCAGCAATGGAAAACAAGAGAAACATTTATGTCTTTACAAACTCTCGAAATTTACTATATTAGCTCTAAGTGTTGAGAAACCAAAGAAATCTTATGAGAGCAAATATCTATGTAAACACTCTTTTGTGAGAATTAATTTCAAACTCAACCTAAACACTTTGTAACTTGGCCTAGTAGCAGTTGCCGTACTCAACAACTTGACCATAATTAGTTGACTATAAAGTGTGTAATGAACATGTGATTTATTTGGTACATAGTGGATTAAATGTTTTTGTGTGAATTGACTACACGTAGCTACCAAGTTTGTGGGGGAACCAAGATAAATTGGTTTGTGTTTCTTTCGTTGTCTCTTTAGTTTTTTTTTTTATACTCATTTATGTTTTCAACATCGTAGTTTTAAAATTGTTTTAAAATTAAGTTTTTTCTAAAAAGAATCACAATTCAAACTTCATTTTTCTTATGTTTTTATCTTTACAACATATTATGAACCTTGTTATATAGATGTAAAGATTTAGAAAGCCTCCTAAATGACTCAAACACTTTATCTCAGAAAGTATATAGTTCTAATAATATCTCAAAAAGTATATAGTTCTAATAAATAACCTTTATGAGATAAAGAAACAAAACGAGGAGCTACAAACTAAGAATAATAAATATGTTAAAATCATTCAAGATTTTCAATAATCTTATTTAAAAATGTCCGAGCAATAAAAAATTTCATTGAAATAACCATAAAAAATTACCTTCCAAAACATTTTTAAACTAAGGAAGAAAATAATTTTTTAAAAATAGAAGCTCATGAACTGAATAATGATTTAACCATTTTGGTGAAAACCACTAAAACTTTTAAAAAAACAATATGATATCTAATGAGGGGATATTTGAAAAAAATAACTTATGGTTCAAAACTTCACAAATACAAAAGCTTTATGAAAAGTTTTGAGTATAAAAAAATAAGGATGAGAAAGTTCAAAAAAGATGTTTATACTAAAACAAATATGTATACCTTGAAACAATTTTCTATCATAAAAAAATTTGAGAAAACTAGACAATACTGTTATGGTAGCAAGTATTATCATTCTGCAGCAGAATGTTCTCGTCACATAACTAAATATTTTGATTAAAAAAAAATTGAAAATGTTATAAGAGATTATATTTTTGTTTACATACTATAGGGGTCGTAAAAAATATTATTAAAAGATAAAAGTTCACATGTATTATAAGGCTTAAAAACAGAATTTAGAAATAGAATTATAGTTTATTATTATTATTATTATTATTCAATAATAGAGTAAAATAATTTTACATTTTCAGGGCATATAAATTAAACTCTAAAAAAAATTAAAAGAAATATGTGCATTTAAAAAAAGATATATACATCCTTAAGCAAAAATTAGATATTAAAATGAAAAAAATATCAAATATAAAGAATAAGAATATAATATTTATATATTATTAAATTAAAAAAATTTCTTTGAACGAAATTTATTTTAAATATTTATAATCTATTTTTCTTCTAATATCTATAAATTTTATTGATTGTAATGAAATATTTTTTATTTTTATGTTTTGTCTTATACTAAACCACTAAATAATCAACTTATTTTTTATTTATTTTCTATTATTTTCACGTTTTTTTTTTCCTTTATACTCCAAACAAAGTATACAGAAGATAAAGATAAAGAAGGTAGAGACTAAGTGGTCACAGTTTAATTTTTTCAAGTACTAAATTACCTTTGGTTATCCTAGAGACTAAATTTGATCTCACTATATTTTCTAGAGACTAAAATATGTGTTTACTCTAAACTTTAATATATTTTGTTACTCAAATTTAAAGTTAACAAATAAATACATCAACAAAATAAATATCATTTAATTTTTTAGAACATATATGGTAGTGGTTAGTAATTAAATTACACTAAAAGAATTAAACAAATACTAACATCAAACAATTATTATAATTCAATATAACATCAAACAATCATAGTAAATAGTTTTCAATTAAACAATTAATTTTAGAAAATGTTTATCAAACCAGATGCAATTGAATGAATACATAACTCCAAATGTACTTTATTTTTTGGGTTTAATTTGATCTCTTCGTATAATATTTACATATGAATTAAATTATGGAATTGAACTTTGTTTGAGCAAGAGCAAAAACACAAGAAGAGCAAAAAACTAAATGTATTAATATTATTATTAATAATTTAAATTCGATTAGAGAAAAAAAGTGGTAATAAGATTTTTAATAATACTTCTAGCTTTTTATCAAAAAAATGTTTATGAGATTTTTGGTTTACCTGTTGGTTTTGTACCCACCAAATTAATTTTGATTATCAATTTCTATTTCATATGTATTCTTGATTTGTTAGATGAGCCAGTTATATGGATGTTCAAGGTATAGCAACATCTAATTTGGACCTTTGTACTTGAAAGTCATGTTTTAGATGATGATAAGAACTTAGCTTGGATAAATGATATTGAAACTTTGAATGTAGATTATTTTGCAGTATGTTGATGCATATGACAAGACAAAATGATGAAGTTGTGCAACAATATGCAAGAGAATTTATTTGACATTGGGAAAGGACATTTTTATTTAACTAACTTTCACATTGATTAATTACTAAATTATTACAAATAGAATTGCATTTAAAAATGATAGTTCATTTCTGACGTGTTAATTATTTTTAGAAATGTAAATAATTGTTATTTTAAAAATCTTTTGACTTTATATCTTGAATTTCATGTTTTCAATTTTCCGAAACTCTTATCAATTATCTTGATTCTTGAAATTGCAATTCGTGGTTCCAAGTAAATATTTTGTTAATGATATATATCATTTTGTGAATAGAGTATAAATATATTGACCGCAAACTATCTTATTCATAACATCAATTAGTGCCCATCAAATCAAATACAATGTAATGGTGCAGATCGAATGGGGAAATCTAATTGGGAATTAAGCACATATAGAAACAGTTTTTGGCGTCTATATTAGACCTTGAAGCTCTAAATGAACTTAATTGGCCAAGCTAGATTTTAGATATAAGAGACATATTTATAGTATATGATAGCACATAGGATTTTTTCATATGGCGATAATAGGCGTGTTTGACACAAATGTATATACTAGCTAATGGAAAATAGTTTATAGTGTAGGACTAAAATAAAGTTGTCTAGTAACTGTCATTCTTTCATGAGTTTATAAAGTTTTTTCATAAATTTGTAACTTTTTTTAGATGTTGACTACTTCAAATCATTTTTATCATCATTATATTAATTTAGAAATATTATTAATGATTCATTAATTCAACCATTAATTTCACCAAATACTTCAAATTAAATTAGCTAACATATTAGCTATATGCTATATGGTATTAGCAATTATATCCACTATCTTGTTAGTCCGTAATGCCCCCTGGAAGATGAATAATTACAATGTATTTCAATGCATGATTAAAGCATTTTTAATATTTTTTAATAGATGCATATTTAAATAATTGTTTTTAGGACCCTTTTGTGATTAATGTGAATAATATACATCGTATTAAGAGATAATTATACAGTTAACGGTGAAATAGATTTAAACAATTAATTTACTATCGTTTGTTGAATTATCGATATCCAAATTAAATTTAGCAATTCTTTAGTAAAATAAAGAACAAAGAATGACCTCGAATAAAGATAAATTAGCAAACTTCTTATATATATGATTTGTTTGTGATTTTTTGGATTTATGGTTTTCTAATATACTTTGAAAAACAATTTAAATTTTAGAAAATTCTTTCACTATGAAATTTAGGTTTTTTGAACAAAATCCTAAACACATTGAATTAAGTAATCTAATAGTAAAAGATAAAGTAAAAGAATCAAGACCCCTATTTATCCTCGTTCAGTCACATCTTTGATTGCTTTTGTGATCTACATATGGTTATCCTATCAATTGATAGGAGATTTTCTTCTAATAATGAGAAATATAAATTGTTATGTTTATAACAATGAGCTCCTTTGAGATAAATGAAAAAACACATTTGTTACAATGTCTTCGTTTGTTGTGAATTTAAGAGTTTTTCAATTCTTGAAACCTATTTTAAGAATCACCATGAATATGATGTGATAGCTGCAAATTCATCCTCTATGAAACCTTCAATTTTAAATCTTTACCTATTGTTGATTCAACTCATTCAATCTTGTTAATTCAATCATAAACCTAAAAACCCCAATTATTCTCAAATGGGGTAAAAATAAATCTCTTCTTTTCCTTTTACCTTGATTGTTAATGATGATAAACTCAATCACTCACCCTCGCAATCAATTGAACACTCAACTCTTCTTAGAGTGTCATTCTAACACTTGTATTACTTAATAATCTTTCTCCATGAAAAAATGGTTCTAAGAGCTATTAAAGATATATTTTTAATGAGAGAGAATTAAAAAATAGAGTAATAATATTCTAACTTTTTATAAAAATAAAGCAAAATAATTTATATATAAAAGTCAAAAAAGTGAGAAACCAACGTATGATAAAAACACTAATATAAATTTATTACTATAATTCGAATTACTTTATTATAAAATTCCAATTACATCTCACAGAAAGTAAATGAAAAGTTAATTATATAAACAAGTAATTTAAATTATCTTAATGTGTATTATTATCATTATTTAAAAAGTAATTTTATATGTGGTTTTAAATATAAATAAAAGTTAAATTTTAACATATTTATTGATATTACTCAATAATACTTTTTATTATTTTTTATTTTATTTTATTTTTATTTACGGAATAAGTTTTTATGATAAGGATAAATTAGAAAATACGATTAATATTTTTATTAATTTAAAAAATTAAATGATATTAATTATTATGTCTTTTTCTTAATTAATATTATGAAATTTTGATAAAATTATTTTTTTATAATAAAAAATTATGGTAAAAGAATAATACATAGTCTAAAATAAATAAAACGTTATAATTCAATAAACATTTACATTTAACGATAGTAGCAATTTTTGAACCTGCAATAGTTTTTATATTTATACACTTGTTGCATGTTCAAACCTTGCTACATCAAATCTGTACTCTCTCAACAACCATTACTTACACACACTTTCCATAAATTCAAACTATCAGTTGAAATTTTAAGAGTCACTATGATAGTATACATGCATTCCCAAATTCTATTACAGACTTCTCCACTTTCAACAAATGTTAAAGGCCACATAAAGCTTTCTAATCAATGCAATATATGTGCAGCATGTTCCAACAGATACAGAGAAGAGAGAGAAATGTAGGTTGTATTTAAACTTCCAAAATTACACATTTTGTAAGCATTTATTAGTAAGAAGAAAAAAATCTACAACTTAAATAGGGGTAAACTAAGAAAAGAAGCACCTATTAGTGTTTGAAGTGAATTATCCTAAAATGACACACATAGAGGAGAACAAAGGGAGTAATATTTAGCTGAATATTTATTTTAAAAAATATTTATATAATTTGATATTTATTTATATAATATTTATATACTAAATACATATTAAAAATTAAAATTAAAATTGATCTATATTTGAGTTGATTTGACTGATAGAAATAACGTCATATTAAGTAAAAAAAATAGAAAAATGTGTAATTTCAAAAATTAATAAGACTTTTTATGAAAAATACAGAAAAAGAAAAATAGTGTTACACTATAAAAGAAAAGGATAAGAGAAACATGACACAATTAATTTAGTTACCCGTTATTTTTTCGATAAGATTTACTATTGACTATTTTTTGTGTTTTAATCTCTAACCATTTTCTTTGTTTTCCTTTATTGTAATTTTATTTAAAAGAAAACAAATTGTTAGGATCCAACACACTCAATTAATATATTTATAATTTGTTTACATGAAACTTTCACTGTACTTTTATAGTGGACATGAAGATATCTATGTCCTGATTTATCCTCTATCTCGTCTTTTTTGTTTGTTTTAACACCTTTGATTCTCAATATCATCCTTTTGCATGCTACCTTAGTACTCCTTCATCAGAGATAGTCCAATTATTTAAATTGTAACAAAGTTTAAGATAAAAAACGGTACATGTCTACACATTAATATATGTAACCGTCACTTGTTATGAAGAGAATATATAAATAAGAGAGATTAGTATATTAATTTTTCATATTAAATTTTTTTATTTAAATAATATTTTAAACATTCGTGTCATCCAAAAATGAAATTGTTATTAATTTCTCAAAAGAAATGAAGAGTATCTCATCTCTAATAAAATTATGTACGTATTAACATTTTTATTATTATTATTATTATTATTATTATTAATTGTATTAGAGAAAATAAGTGTTAATGATACTTTTAATAGTACTTTTGGTCTTTTTAAAAAAATGTTTATGATATTACTTATCAATTCCTATTTCTAAAATCAGATATTGAGTTGTGAGGAAAATATAAAAATAATTAAAAGACAAATGGGAAGAAAAAGGAAAAAAAAAAAAGGAATAAAATCTTTAAAAGGAATATGTATGCGTCAGATAGTTCAAGTGCCAAAGAATATCAAATTACTAAGACGACTCGCATAAAGAAATTGGTTAAGGGAGTTACAAAAGAGATTTTGATTCCAAGGGTGGAAAGGTAATTCAACTTTATATAATAGACAGGAACCATAAAAGGTTTCTACAAGTAACTACTTCAAAAATAGAGAAGATATTCTTGTGAGATTCGGAATCGATTCGAAAAGAAAAAATGATGACTTATACTTATGATACTCTAGAAAAAGTTGTTATGGTATATAGCAAAAGAAGGGATGAATATGAGAAAAGGAAAACATCATTGCATTTGAAGAACACCAAAAAAAAATTGGCTAATCACGCTATTAATTTCTTTATAGTTATTTTTATTTGGGCTTAGACCCTCTTTTTATCTATAAATAAAATAAAATCTTAACATGGAGTTCAATATTAAGATATTGAAACTAGTAGTTTATTATGATGATGTTGATTAATGTATTCTTGGTTTGTTAGATGTGCCAGTTGCAGCAAGGTTGGATGATTATGAAATTGGAAGGAACATGAGAATAGGTGTGGTGGTGGTGGTCATAATTACTTTGATGATTTGATGATGATAACAATATTGGCAATGGTAGTTCACATCATAGTAATGTTCAAGGTATAGTAACATTTAATCTAGATGGGACCTTGTGACCACTACTCTAGTGGAATTGGCCATATTTAGCTTTTCCTTTAGCTGCTGAGGAAACAGACCTCCTTCTTTGATTTCAAAATTTGCGCACTCTCTTAGTATTGAATATAGCGTATGCAAAATATATAATTAATTGAATTATATTCATAAATTAAATTGTTTTCTAAAAAAATTAATTAATTTAATTTAATTTAAAAATCTGTTTAATTATATTAAAACTTTTTTAATCTTAATCAAGAATTTTTTGTAATAAAATTTTGAGATTTTTTTTTTGAAAAATATAGAAAATATAGAAACTGTTTTTTTTTTGGAAAATTTTTGAGAAATAAATCAAAAATATTTTTCTTAAAGAATCTTTGATTTTTTTTTTTTTGAAAACTAATCAAAACTTTTTATCTCGAAAAATATTTATTGGAAATTTTTGTACATGTATTTTTCTCAAATTAAATTTATCCGAATAACTAGTTCGAAACTATTTTTAACTAAAAATTTGTTTAAAATATTAAACTAGTTTATATTTAGAAACTAGTTTTAAACCATCCAGAACTGAATTGAACTTGATTTAATTTTTAATAATTAAACCAAACTATTAATGTGGTTCAATTCAGTTCAGTTTTTGTACCATGAACACCCTTAATTCACTCAGTTGTGGCACTCGGTAGTGTATTCAGATAACCTCCCCGACGATCCTCAGCTTCTCTTTGAGCCGTCATCTTAATGTTCGTCTGCACCGAACTTCTCCATACCCCTATACCCTTTCTTTGGCGAGCATGCCACGTTAATATTTACTTCATACTAGATAAAATTGTGAGTCTTTGCCACATGTCCCTATATAGTTCAACATAGTATCCACATTATCCATGTGCTCATATGAATCCGTAGTCCCATCGTAGATGTCTAGGTGTGGAGATTTGGTCAAAGAACTTGGAATCAAATATGAGTACTTCCTTTCAGTAAACCAATCGTGGCAGGAATATTCATCATCATACTCACTTGGACTTCCAAATCTAGATCTAGCAAAGTTTTTGGCTGATCAGGCGAGGCGACGACGAGCGATGACTGTGATATCGTCGATGAGAGTGATTATAACTTTTCCCTCAATGACGGGAAGGACAATCTTCAATTGAGCGATGATGGCTCTTTGATATAATTGGATAAGATCTCTTGTAAGGAGACGAATCACGACAACTACGATGGCTAGACAATTATTAGGAGTCATTACAAAGAAGAACAAACTTAATTGTTTCCTTGGCGAGAGTTTCTTACAGTTGACATTGTGTTTTCATTTTTGTTGCAATGACCGAAGGGATCTTCCCTTTATTGTTCCTCCACCACGGTGAGACAAATATTTTGCTCATGTATCATATAGTTTTGGCGTTGCATCAGAATAAAAAGATTGTCGAGTAAATTGTTGTGTTATTGTTAACAACTTCCCTAGTAACATTTGTTGGAGCTTCCTTTAAGTTCGGTGATGGTTGAATCTGAAGTACCAATATCAATCACAAGGAATGGGAGTTTGTATTGAGATCCCTTTTTAAAAATCTTAATTCATGCACTTAATTTGAATTAACTCAAGATCAATCTTGGTTGCAACAGATTATCCAAAACGTTATAGATATGTTAGAAGTAAATACAACCAAATTAGTTATAGCTGATATATGATTAGTGAGTGAAAAATAAATAAAAATAAGGATAAGAACATCACACAAAGATGTATCTTGATTCACGCAAAGTGGGCTACGTTCAATCCTCACAATCTGTGAAATTTTCCACTAATGTGCTTACCACTATAATGTTCTGCTTTTGCACTGTCTTTGTTGATCACTCTTGATTAGTTACAACTTTCTCCTTTCAACCTTGAAAGGAATTTACAACACCTTAAGTCCAAAAAGGATTGCCTTTAAAACTCTTGCCTTAGTCTTCTCCTTGATGTTCCTTTTATAAAAGAAGAGAGGTTCGAGAGACTCGTATCAATTTGAATATAATCGTTAGGGAACCTAGCTTGTTGTAGGTTTTGATTAAAGTCTATTAAATACATGTTCTATTTTGTCCAGATTGTTCTTTGATAAACCTATAACATTTTTGTTTATGAGTTTTGTGGATAATGTGAATGAGTGGGATATGATATGTCAGTCTTTTAGCTCGAAAGCATGCAAAGCTTTCTACATAAAGGTGAAGCAACAATGTACTTATGTCTTTGCTCACAACTCATCATTCTAGTCTATTTGGACATCAATCTGGAGGTTTTTGTTTTCCTCCTTTAGGCCTTCACTCGAGTTTTGGTTTTGACCATTGATTTAAGCAGTTTTGATACTCATAACTTGTGGTTTGGACTGTAGAAAATGATTTGTTTTGACGTTGTCTTTAATAGGGAACATCCAAAATGTTCTTGTGATTATTCTACAGTTCATTTTGACATGTAAGACAATATATTCTTGATTTCTTTCATATAGAGACCATTGTTTTTTGCATGAATATATTTGATAACATATCTTTGAATAAATCACTCAAAAACACAAGTTAAATAGAAATATAATTGGAATCATAATTAGTGATTAATTAATTGTTTGTTTATTCTCAAAACAATTAATTTGAGATTTTGTCTCAACCGAACCAACAAGAGATTATGTTCATACACCACATCCTCCAATTGGTAAATATGCAATTAGAGGACATGAGTTGAGGTTGCTTTCTTCAAAATGTTGTTAAGCTTCGATTTAGATTCGACCATCCCGAATGAACGAAGATAAAAGAAAAGGTTACGAAACACAAAAAAATCCCACATTTGGTGCCAATGATCTTGAGAGGACCATCAAAGGTGGTCGAACATTGTTAGTGTTGATAGACAACTATGAAGTACGACCGAACAACTCCTAATATGAATATACCTACAACCACTTTGACGCCACGTTAGTGAGAGTTGGGAGAGAGTATGAAATAAAAAAATTAAAGTGTACCTCGCATTTGAAGACAACAACTCCTATATAAAATGGCCCTTAAGAGAGATAAATATCGAATACTAAATTGTATCGCACCTATATAACATTATACTAAAGCGGAGGGGCATTGAACTTGTGACGTGTCGGATCAAGGTCCATTATGTGCTTGCCTTATGTTGCTCTTGCTCTAGAACACTTACCATCCATAACAAGTTAAATATTTCATTTTGTTGTTCGACATAGACACACTTCAATTTCCGTTTAAAAAATATCGGTAGTTATGATAGCATCGTTAATTACCGTATTGTTTTGGCAGAAAAAGCAGGACTTTATATTATTTTGGCCGACCATTTGGACGAAAGACTTGAAAACCTTCCGTGGTTGAGTTTAATAATAGATCCGCCTGAATTACTTTGAAAGAGAGATATTCCTATATATATTCTACAAATATATCAAAAGTTAATCGTACTTTTTCTTTTTAAATTTAGTTTTTATTATTCATCGTATATTCATATATATGTCATAGTCATAGATCCATAGTGCTTGAATTGAATGTTCATATAGTGTTCCATTTGGCCCACCGCAATTGATTAATTTATTGTTTATTTATTTCATCGACCTAATTATGATCCTCATCTTTAACCACACGTCATCATAATAATGGAACAAACAATAAAACAAGAAAATTTAATAATTTTTACATTTAAAATAAAAACTGTTAACACAACCTTAGCTAAAAATAATTAATGATTAGATTCGTAAATTTAAATATCTTCAAAGAATTATAGATCGAATTAACTCTGGTTAGAATTACTCTTAGACTAAATTTTCTCACCAAGAAATTATAATTGCAAACCGATATAATAGATAGATAATCACATTTCCTAAATATAGTTATAGATTTAATCTTAGATAATGTATATAAATATATTCTTTTAAAAAGTTACTTCATTCATTTCTTTTATTTATTATTATTTGTCAGTTTAAAATTCAAAATGGTATTAATTATTGTTTTGGTAAAAGCATATTTAACTATTTATAATAGAGAAAAATATATATAAAATGTGATAATAAATAGTAATATAGAAAAAATTAGTAATTTAATAAACATTAATAAAATTTATTAATTTTAATTTCTTGAAACGTGTAATTTTTATACTTATAAAAAAGATAATCTAATTAATTATGTATTTAATTGTAAAGTTAAATAAATGAACATATGATTGTCCTTACATTTCACTAAAAAAAACCACTCACCCTAAGCAAAGAGACATAGAAAGGAAGGTACTCACTAGAATCTCCCCCTATCAAAGCCAATTGAATCAATAAAGGGGCCACCAAACAGCATGTACATTTCCTTTCTCTCTCTCCTCAACAAATGTTTCTGTCTTCATACTCCAAATGAGCATCTCATCACCACCACTACCTCCTACTCTTGACCCTCTCTCCTATTCTCATTTAAGTCATCTTCTTTTTCATTCCAACAACCTTTTTCCTTCACTCTCCACCTTTTAAATCTTTTTCTTCATTATTATTGAATGAATGGTTTCTCCAACTCCAAT
This sequence comes from Cicer judaicum, assembly GCA_037974835.1. Lineage (NCBI taxonomy): Eukaryota > Viridiplantae > Streptophyta > Magnoliopsida > Fabales > Fabaceae > Cicer > Cicer judaicum. The sequence goes on from JBBPBS010001012.1 coordinate 4,322,803, forward strand.
TTAGCCTCCTTATTACAAAAAAAATAGTTTTACAATAATCATAATAACAATAATAATAATAATACTTATTATTATTATTATACCATCAAGATGAACAAGCTGGTAGTGGAAGTTCTTGATGCTAGTGACCTCAACCCAAAAGATGGAAAAGGTTCAGCCAACCCTTTTGTTCAAATAGACTTTGATGAGCAACAAGTGAAGACACAAACAAAACACAAAGACCTCAATCCTTATTGGAATGAAAAGTTTGTGTTCAACATAAACAACAACTCAACAGATCTTGCCCACAAAACAATTGAAGTTGTTATTTACAATCATAATGAGAAAAAGCCAAGTAGTAGTAAGAAGAATTTCCTTGGAAGGGTGAGAATTTCAGGTGTTTCTGTCCCTTTATCTGAATCTGAATCCACTGTCAAACGTTATCCTCTTGAAAATTCAAAAGGTGATATTGCTCTTAGAATATTTGCTTTTCATGACCCTTCTTCTTTTGCTTATACACCCCCTTCAGCTCATATTCACCCCCCAACAACTTCTTCTGTTGAAGAAACACATGAGCCTGATCCTGATGAAGATGTTCCTTTGCAAGAAATAAACACCAACATAAACATAGAGGATGAGGAAAGCATGGTTAGTGATAGTGAGAAAAAGAAGAAGAAAAATAAGAAGAAAGAAAAAGAAGTGAGAACTTTTCATTCCATTGGAACTGAGAAACCTTCTCATCATGCTCCTTCTCCTGCTCCTTCTGCTTTTTCTCATGTTCAACATGCATCAAATTCAAAGCCTTCTCCTTTTGTAGCACCAACAATGGAAACAAGGGTTGATTATGCAAAATCAGGACCACCAAATGTGATGTTAATGCAGATCCCAAAGCAGAACCCTGAATATGGATTGGTGGAGACAAGTCCACCACTTGCAGCAAGGTTAAGGTATAGAGGAGGGAATAAGGTATCAACAACATATGATTTAGTAGAACAAATGCATTTCTTGTATGTGAATGTTGTTAAGGCAAAAGATCTACCTGTGATGGATATCTCAGGAAGCCTTGACCCTTATGTTGAAGTGAAGCTTGGTAACTACAAAGGGGTCACAAAGCATTTGGAGAAGAATCAGCATCCTGTTTGGAACCAAATCTTTGCCTTTTCAAAGGAACGGTTACAATCAAATTTACTTGAAGTTACCGTGAAGGATAAAGATATTGGTAAAGATGATATTGTTGGTAAAGTTATGTTTGATCTAACTGAGGTGCCTTTAAGGGTTCCACCAGATAGTCCTTTGGCTCCTCAGTGGTATAGATTGGAGGATAAGAAAGGGATAAAGACAAATAATGGAGAAATCATGCTTGGTGTTTGGATGGGAACACAAGCTGATGAGTCTTTTCCTGAGGCGTGGCATTCTGATGCTCATAATGTTAGTCACTCAAACCTTTCTAATACAAGATCAAAGGTATATTTCACACCTAAGCTTTATTATCTTAGAGTTGAAGTGATTGAAGCTCAAGATCTTGCTCCGTCTGATAAAGGAAGGGTTCCACAAGCTTCTGTTAGGGTGCAGCTAGGGAATCAGATGAGGTTTACTAGGCCTTCTCAAATGAGAGCTATTAATCCAATTTGGAATGAGGAGCTTATGTTTGTTGCTGCTGAACCTTTTGAGGATTTTATAATTGTGACAGTTGAGGACAAATTTGGTCCTAACAATGTTGAAATCTTGGGAAGAGAGGTCATGTCGGTGAGAAATGTTCCGCAAAGACAGGAGACAGGTAAGCTTCCGGATGCACGTTGGTTCAATCTTCATAGGCCTAGTGCAGTCGGTGAAGAGGAGACGGAGAGAAAGAAGGAGAAATTCTCGAGCAAGATTCACCTCCGGATTTGTCTGGAAGCGGGGTATCATGTTCTTGATGAATCAACACATTTCAGCAGCGATCTTCAACCGTCGTCCAAACACTTAAGGAGGAAAAACATTGGAATTCTCGAACTCGGGATACTTAGTGCCCGGAATTTGCTACCTATGAAGGGCAAAGATGGTAGGACTACTGATGCGTACTGTGTGGCCAAGTACGGTAACAAATGGGTTAGAACAAGAACTCTGCTTGACACACTGTCGCCTAGGTGGAATGAACAGTATACATGGGAGGTTCATGATCCATGCACTGTGATCACGGTTAGTGTTTTCGACAATCACCACCTCAATGGGAGCAGTGACAACAAAGATCAGAGAATTGGAAAGGTGAGAATAAGGTTATCAACGCTTGAAACTGATAGAGTATATACTCATTATTATCCTCTATTGGTTCTCCAAACTAATGGCCTAAAGAAGAATGGAGAGCTTCACTTGGCTGTGAGGTTCACTTGCACAGCTTGGGTTAATATGGTAGCTCAATATGGAAGACCTTTGCTTCCCAAAATGCATTATGTTCAACCAATACCTGTTCGCCACATTGATTGGCTCCGTTATCAGGCCATGCAGATCGTGGCAGCGAGGCTAGCAAGAGCTGAGCCACCGCTTCGACGCGAATCAGTTGAGTACATGCTTGATGTGGATTACCATATGTGGAGTCTAAGGAGAAGCAAAGCCAATTTTCACCGCATAATGTCGCTACTCTCGGGTTTTTCAGCTGTGTGTAAATGGCTTGATGATATTTGCACTTGGAGAAACCCAATCACAACTTGCCTTGTTCATGTCTTGTTCTTGATACTTATTTTCTACCCTGAATTGATATTGCCAACCATTTTTCTTTACTTGTTTGTAATCGGGATTTGGAATTACCGATTGCGGCCAAGGAATCCACCACACATGGATGCTAGACTTTCGCAAGCAGAAGCTGTGCATCCAGATGAATTGGATGAGGAATTTGACACTTTTCCAACTTCAAGACCTTCGGATATTGTGAGAATGAGGTATGACAGATTGAGAAGTGTTGCAGGTAGAGTACAGACTGTGGTTGGAGATTTAGCTACTCAAGGAGAAAGAGCTCAAGCTATACTAAGTTGGAGAGACTCAAGGGCTACAGCTATCTTCATCATCTTCTCACTGATCTGGGCTGTGTTCATTTACATTACTCCATTCCAAGTAGTAGCAATTATAGTTGGCATCTACATGCTTCGTCATCCTCGGTTTCGGAGCAAGTTTCCGTCAGTACCAGTCAATTTCTTCAAGAGATTGCCTTCCAAATCAGATACCCTGCTTTGATGTTCAGCTTGTATTCACTGTCTTCACCTATTGTCGAATTATTATTGTTCACAAATAAATACATATGAATAAACAGACATGCACCATTGCACCCAAATGAAAGAGGGTATAGGAAAAATGTGCATAGTTCACTTTCACTAGCTAAAGCACAGTTTCACTATTTGTATATCCCAAGTTCTCAGCTGTCAAAATAAACATTCCTTCATGCTCAATAGCTTTTATTAAATTATGAAATAATGTACTTCATATTATTGTTAACCACGCCAGTCAAGTACTGGCACAAAAAGGGTTTTGTATGAATCATATCATATTGATACAACAGCTGCAAAACATGAAGCAAAATATGTGGTGTGGTTTTGCAGGAGAGTACATATTCGAACACTTGACAAAATCTGACAAATTTGTAAGTCAAAACTTTGGAATAACAATGATTCCAGATGAATTACGAAGAAAAAAAAAGTAACAGCTTTTTACTGGGACCAAATAACACTAAAACTAAGACAAACTAATAGAACAACAATTGTCAAAATGCTGATAGATATTCCACCCAAAAGAGCCTTATCAACAAAGTCCCACTTTTTCATGCTTCTTTCTTGCTTTATATCAGATCCTGAGGAATGTTCACTTTCTACCCTTTGGTGAAGATTCTTCCGCTTCCTCAATATCCATCCAAACAAATTTTTGTTGTTTTGACTCTGTTGCACTACAGTGCCGCTTGAATTATCAGTCTTCTCGAGAGTACTCTGACTGCAGCAGCTGTCAATGTCATTTCCACAAGCACAAGATTCGGGCTCTTCTGAGATTACACCAGTTTTGGTTTGGTTACAGCATAGTAAAGACATATCTTGATTAGGAATCTGCTTGTTCAAAGCTTTATTGTCCTTTGCTTCTTTGATTGTCTCAATTATTTTCCCAAAAACCGACCACCTTCCCACAGATGTTATCTTAACCATAGCTGAAGTTCCAAGCATATCATCTGGAGCAATCACGAGAACTTGTATATATCCCTTTGTATGACCAACCTGAGTTTGGCATTGAAGAAATGATTAATTAGTTGAAAAATACAATTAAAGAATACATAATACTATGCAGAAGTCAAAAAGTTCAGAGTAAGTAGTGCTTCAAAGAATTCACAATTCATCATTACATGCACACAATCACACACCAAAGAGGGGGCCCTGAGACCAGTGGATTCTAGGATGAGGGAGCAAATCTTATCCCTCGCCTGTGTGCCAACAAATCTGACCTTAGATAGGGAAGAAAATGGCATTTCTTATTAATTCACTCATCCAACTAATTAGATGTGATAATCTCGTGAGATTTAATCACCCACATCCTAGACACCCTTGAGACCATGGTTATGCTATGGAAGAAGAGTAGAAGACAGACATCTCCCAACACTTCAGTGCTGACGATTCTAAGTACGAAAGCAAGTCTCATACAGTATATCGAAAAACAACTATCAAGAGTGTAAAAGTTTAGAAAAAAATAACTGGTTTTCAATATTATTCTTAAAAATATGTTGCACGGTTTAGAGAAAAAAAAAAAAAACTCAACTCTCGGCCTAAAATAAGCTTTTCCTGGCACTTTGGCAGGTTCATGGTAATAAAAGGGTTTCAAGAACATAATCATATATATATATATATATTGGTTGCAATAAATTCCAATATTAATATGAATAGAATACATTTAAAAGCAATAAAAATCAAATAATGATTTAAGACTGCCTTACCAAGTGTACTCCATCAGATGCTATATCAGTAATCCAAATTCTTTCCACTCTGCCTTCCATCCCATTGTATGGCGTGAAGGCTTCAAAGACATTTGTTAGTTCCCGGCTTCTTCTCTTCACCACATTACTTGGAACCTTTTTCATCCTTGCCGCAGGTGTGCCTATTCATTTTTTTTTAATTAATATTGTCTGTTTAAGATTGAAGATAAGCAAAATATTTCAAAATGAAAAGTAAAGATACCCTCTGGCATAAGCATCTTACACAAAGGGGGCATCTTGATGTCCTTAATTAAAGCTTGTTTGAACTTATCCCATGACATAAACACTTATACCAACCAGAGTATGAATACACTTATGAAAATAGTTTATGATATAATAAGTTGTTACTAATTTATTTCAATAAGCTTCCCAAAATAGCTTATGAAGAAGCACCTACTTAAGCTCCCTATTATAGTTTATTGAATAACTTGTTTTACTATTTATCTAGACCAGCGAAACCTGGTGAATGCAAATTTTCCAACAGCCCCTTCCAACCCCTAACCAGCATATTCTACAGCACACTAAATTCTGAAGGCCTACTTAAACAAACAGAATATAATTTACCTCTGCAAATGTACATCACACTAAATTCAGATGATTATCAGAGAAAAGAAATTAACCTAAATCACTTAAGATAGAAAGATTGTGTATGCTGTATCATTGACAAAAGAAGGACCTCTGTATGTTGTTTTTTTTTCGCATAGAAAAGTTTTATCATAGAGTTTCCTTGTCAACAAAGAGACAATAGTTCACATAACACGTAATAATTCAAAAGGATGCAAACATTGTCTAACCCATCATAACAAGTGGGTAGCACACGATAGCACCTAGAAAAAGGGTAAAATGGAAAATAGAATAGAAGGAACTTATCATCACTGTTTAAAGTTGCCTTAAAATTATTAGGAGAACCCTTTTATTGCAAGAAAAAAGGATGGCAATCTAAGTCTTCCACCTTCAAAAAAAACAATCAAACCGTGCATGCACAGAACCTAGTGGAGCCAAGATACCCGGCCTCTAAACTATCCTATTAGCTTGAAACCAACTTCGGTTTCATCCTAAAAAATTAAGTTATGATTTTCAATATGAAGCTGTGCCACATCACACACCTGGCCGAGGATAAAATTGTGAAATATGAACTTGAGAAAACTTGTATTCTTTTATAAGGTTGACAGTTTGCTCAAAATCTTCATCGGTTTCACCTGAAAAAGCCCAAGAAATAAGTGTTAGTATGATCCTTGCACTACTTTTTCATATTTTCCAGATTATCTATATCCATTCCGAATCATTTTAATCACATGATGTATCATCTCTAAGATTAAGAGAATACTGTTTTACAACTCCTGTTGAAAAGTGATACCCCAATTATAAGATTCCATCAGTTATCTTGTCATTTATTATATTGCTGTATAAGAGTCTCAAGCTTAGAACAACCAATTGCATGTTTTCATATAATTAAATTACTCACAACTTCAAAAGTTATTTGTAATTTACACATTCGTTGCACATGAAATTATGAAGGTTAGTAAAAATCTAAGAAAGACCATCCACAAACCTGGAAATCCACATATTATATCAGTGGCAATCTGCATCTCTGGCACAAGCTCAGTTAAGGTATCTACAACAGTCCTGAACTCACTCACAGTATATTCTCGGTTCATTGCCTGAAACATTCAGATTAGTCAATATACTATTTAGAATATCACCATCCACAATGTTGTCAATATTTTTTATTACTTACACTCAAAATAGCATCACTTCCAGACTGAACTGGCACGTGCAAAAAGGAGTAAACACATGGATGTCGTAGAACTTCTGCTATCTCTTTCAAGTGTTCAAGGATAAAAGGTGGATTGGTCATTCCAATACGCAGCATAGTGCTTGCATCAGCTGGTAATTCTGCTACTAAGGCATTCAATAAAGTTGGAAGATTGACACCAATGTCACGCCCTGTAAAATATCATGACCTAAGAAACCATCGATATAAAACCCATCTATACTTTATAACGTTTGGAATAACCAAATTGCTTGGTTGTATATGCACTAGTCAAAAAGGAAATTTCTTAAGATCTACAAATATCGTAAATTAGTGAAGCCAATTGAAGGAATCTGACTAATATTAGAAATTACCATATGCTCCAGTATCTTCACTGCTCAGCCATATCTCTTTAACTCCATCAGATATCACAGATTTTACACGTCCAGCCTGCATTAGTAAAGAATTAATAGATGTGAGGAAAATTAAATAGTATGCACATGAGTGTGATATGTGAAGAAAATGAAATAGAGTGCATGCGTATGTGTCTAAGATGTGAGTTAAATTAATTAATGTGCACTTGCGTGTGTGAGAGAGTATAAAGCGTAGCTCACTGCTAAAGTACTTACAAGGCTATCTATTGTGTAACTCCCTAAGTGACCCCGAGCATGCTTTGTCTTGCAATAAGTACAAGCACCTAAACAACCAACATTAATTGGAAGAATCTCAACAAATTTGTTCTTTCTCACCTGTTACAAAGGATGAAAGGTATAATAAATAATATCTCAAGAATAATATCTAAAAATCAAGTTAACATACAGTGTCAAAAAGCATAAAATATTACCATACAACACCCGATTTAGAAAACATAATATCTATGGCAGAAAAGATATTTCCATATCCATACAAAATGAACAGGAATTGTAACAAGTTCAAATTCACACCTTTGGAAGGTCAAGAGCTGGCAATCTCTTACGGGTCAAAAGCCGCACTTCATGACCTTTTAAAGTCTCTTCTACAACTTCAACGACACGATCAATTTGCTGGACTCCTACAATGCTGATCCCTTCCAGTTCTTTAGCATCTCGACTTCCTTGGGGAACACAGCCAGCAACAACTAGTGGTTTATTTGAAGATTTTCCTTTTGTTATAATGGTATCCATTGCAGATTGACTCGGAGATTTTACTGTGCAACTGCACCATTAATTACTCAACATGATTTTCTTTTCATAATTATATATGGTTTTCTAAAATGCTATGCACTCATGCTATATTGTTCAATTTAACAGCTTCTGATAATAAAAGACATGATCAACCTTATCTAATGCACTGATGCTCCTGCCCCCGTACACATGAATCACATAACACAATGAAACATTGATACCACAAAAAAGGGTATCAATATAGTTATTGGAAAGTGTCTTATACTCTAGAGGCAGAAACATTTTAACTTGCAGCTTAATATAACAAAATATATAAGGACAATCATTGAAAGCATTCGAAAGGTTTGAGTTTCATTAAAATTATCAATTCACCCTATAACACATACATAAGCAATTTTATCAATATAAAGAATATTAAAAGATATCAGGAGTTAGAACTTAGAACAATAACCTAGTTCTAGATTTTATGATATATTGACAGCAAGAAAGAAAAACTAAACTTCCAAGGAGATCCACTGTTAAAATTGTTCTTCGCCAGCAAACTGATGGAGACAGCGTTGTCTCCTTCAATAAAATAAACTCAATAATCACCCAATATCAATCTCCTTTGAAACGGAAATGTTTTTAATTGGAAAAGATTTGATATTATAGATTGATTACATCAAGTGAAAAGGTCACTTGAGATTCATTTATGTGTCAACAATTAATTTAGGGTTTACAATACTGTAATGCGTATGCAAGTAGCCATGCAGATTTGAAATTGAAACCCATGCTTATTATTATAGATTAGTAACTACTTTCCATCAATCAGATCAATTACTTTTTTCCTTTCCTTGTCTATACTATGGAGGATATTTATAATATTTTCCTAAGTTATCTATAAAAAATTGGAACCGGTAACAGAATTTAAGCGCACTACAGAGATTCAGCATTATAAGCAAATTATCAAGCGATCAGTTAATGCAGCGGTTCAGAAAGATATGTTTTCAAATGTTACAATTTAACTATGGCCTGAGGTCCTAATAAGAACTAAGGGCAAGCCAAAACCTGAGACCAGTTAATCAGCATTTAACTAGTCAGGAATCATCTACAGAAGATTATCGTAAAACTCAACTGGAAGTGGTTAAAGGTATCAACAAAGAACCTCTACCTATAAATAAGCAAATTTGGTGAATGGGCCACATGGAGGAAAGGAAAGGGAGGATTAAGTTTAGTTCATAGCACATTGTTGAGAATCGCACATCAAATGAGATATGGCATGAAAATATGTTCATAAGTGAGAGGCATCCCTCACCTTACAAACTAGTTTTGTGAAAATTGAGTTAGGCCCAACCCAAATTCTAAGACACGTTATCATTTCCTTCAAGATGTTTTGGCGGAAAATAATCAAAATATCACAATTCAAAACATCTTATCCATCCTGTACCTTCCCCATAAAACCAGGAAAACAATATGTAAGATACTTTTTCTTTTCCTTCGTAAATAAATAGTGTAAGTGTGTTAAGTCCTAAGATCCCATCAATGTCAAGTTAGATCTGAAGGCTCAAACAACTGTTACAGATATATTAACACACTACCCACCAACGATGTTCTCAATGTAGCCAGTGGAATTTGGTCTAAAGTCTTAGTATATCTATAAATTACATTACATCGCAAAATTGTAGAAGCTAACAAAAATTGATGAAAATAAAACAATAAGCATTATGCAATAGGAATCACACAAAAATGATTAATAAAAAAGAACGTTAGTATGTAAAAGACTGACGTGTTTATGAGCCATAGATCTGCTTCGTCAGGATTATCACTCAATGAATAACCAAAAGCTGAAAGCTGACCAGCCATATATTCACTATCACTCTGTTCAAATCAAACAGTAATTTAACTAATTAATTAACTAACTAAGCTCAATTAATCGTAATCTAAATAAATTACAATTAATTAAGATAATACATGATTATATGGTGTGAATTGAACTTACCTGGTTATGAGAGCACCCAAAGGTCTTTATGAAAATAGTCTGCGAAAACAACAAATAATCAGAAAATTCATTTTAAAATATAAAAAGAGGAAGAAGATGAAAATGAAGAACCTGAGTGCCAGGGATTGAAGGTGAAGGTGAAGGTAAGGAGCGTTGATTTTTCTTCGTTCCAACGCCAACTGTAGCGGACGTTAACGGAGAACGAAATCCCGGTGGTGTACCAGTTTCGGTTCCGATCAGCAAATCTTCAATGTCCTCCATTTCCTTCCTTCCTTGCTTACTTCTTCTCTGCTGCCTCTGCTTACACTCTCAGCCCTAATAAAACAAATTCCAACGTATAGATTTATTTATATATTTTTTATGATTAATTTTAAGAAAATAATAATTTTTTTTTTAATTTCCATAAAAAAATATTATGTAAAAAGTATTTTTATTAGTAATGTAAATATATAGTTTTGAATAATTCTTTTTGGCATATTTATTATATTATGAAAAGTTTATTCATAATAAATGAGTTCAAATTTAACATCTAATTATTTGTACATTAATCTTGAGTTTTGAGTTTTTAATGTTTCAAAATTCATATTTAATTTGTTACAAGTTAAAAAAATTATAAAATTATGTGGAAATTTTTTTTTATAATTTATTATAAAAATATGCTAACAAAAAATCATTAAGATTTAAACATTAAAAAAAACAATTAATATAAACTAAAATTGTTTGTATGATTATTTTGTAAAAATTAAAAATTATATTTCTTTTTTATAGGAATTGTTCCTACATGAATTTGATCACCTTATGACAATGATAATTTGACGTTGGTTTCCTGATTTCTCGGACACTCCTACTTTCATTGCTCCTGTTGCTAATATTCCTATAGGTAACTAAAGGCCATTGATTGGTCTACAAATTCAAGTATTATCTCTTTATGAAGTAGTTGAAATTCAATCGCGATATGGATTGTTGAGAGTTTTCCTTGGTGCGAGCAGAAACTATTACTGGTATAGTTGTTGTGGCTAGTCCCTTAGGTCAGGACTAAAGACGTCCCTCTTGAGACTTGGGATGTTTGTCTTCAGATTTTGGTTTGAGCTTTTTTTGACCAACATTAGTACACAAGCTCTCTAGACTATTAGCTATTGTGTAGTGAGCAGTCTAAAGTCTAAAAAGTTTTTAAAGACTGAATTTTTTTGAGATATATCTTAAGGTGCAAACATGAGAATGGGGTGAATTGTGTTTGTCTAAATTGGATTCTTTTTCATTATTTGATTAAAGTTGGTTCGGATTTGATGACTTAGAGCAAAAGCAGTAACAAAACTAACAAATGTAGGAGTGAAGCGACACAAGCAATGTATTCTAGTTCATTATCAACTTGGTAGCTACATTCAGTCCCCTCATTTAAAAGAATTTAATCCACTAATTCAACTTCACGAATTACATAACACCTGACCCTACAAGTTAATCTCCTCAAAACAACTTGACAACCTCAGACTTTTTGAGGAACACAAACACCTTGACTCACTTAACTCACTTAAGTCTTCTTTCATATGCTTGATTTGATTTGAGTGGGAATGAATATGGCTTGTTCTTCGACCTTCAAAGTAAGAATACAACTAAGTCCAGTTCAATATTTTTCTCAATCTATGTAGTCTTTGACCTTCTATTAGAGTCGTTGATTTTTCTCCATCAGAATCATTGACTTGATTTTTAGAGTCGGATGATGTGTTGCTTAAATAATCAAAGTAAGAGACATATGTAAAATGTAAAACTAAGTGACTTAGAATTAGTGGCATGGATAACTTCACCTTTTTTTTCTTTGTTAGAGTTAGTGCAACGTCACCTTTCTTTATCTTTATTTCCCTTTTGTCATCAAACAAAAACACTTTAAGTGATTTTTTGAATATAATGAACATAACATGAATAGAACATGAAATTGATTCTAATATGAATCTAAACTATTCTAAGTTTGGCACAACATCATTCATGTATAAATATAAGGTTTATATTCTTCCTAATGAAGTCAAATCTATCTTCAACCAGTGGTTTAGTGAATATGTCAGTCAATGGTTGTTCAATGTCTATAAACTATATATTTAATACTCCTTTTAAACAAAGTCCCTAATGAAGTGATGTTTGATTTGTATATGTTTGGCTATAGAATGTAGGATTGGGTTCTTAGTTAGGGAAATGGAAGAAGTGTTGTCATAGAATATGGGAATATTACTCTCAAGAATCTTTTAATCTTCTAGTTGATGTTTCATCCATAGCAATTGAGAATTGCAACTTGCTGTTGAAATGTACTCAACCTTTGATGTTGATTTTGCAATTTTGTATTGTCTCTTACGTGACCATGAGATTATGTTGTCAGCAAGAAATGTGGAGTTTCCATTTGTACTTTTTCTCTCAAGTTTGTCTCTAGCATAATCAACATCACAATAGCCACTTAATTAGTACTTATTAGATTTCTTGTAGAGCAAACTAAGGTTGATAATACCTTTTAAGTATCTAAAGATCTTTTTAACAACAGTTAAATGAGATTCTCTTGGATTAGCTTGAAATCTTGCACACACACACACACTAAATATAATACCAGGTCTAGAAGTAGTAAGATAAAGTAGTGATCCAATCATTCCTCTATATTTTTTCTAATCAACCTTTTGCCGTGAATCATCATTTTTCTAATGAATAGGTGGTTTACAATCATTCATTTTAAACTTCTTGAGAAACTCTTTTGTATATTTGGTTTGATGAATGTATATTCCTTTTTGAATTTGCTGAATTTGTATCCCTAAAAAGAATTTATGTTCTTCCATCATACCCATTTGAAAATCAAGTTGCATCAACTTAGCAAATTCTTGATAAAAAGTGCCATTAGTAGGTCCAAAAATGATGTCATCAACATAAATTTGAATGATAAAAATGTCATTTTCTATTGATTTTCAAAATAGGGTGTTGTCTATTTGTCCTCTTTCAAAATTGTTTTTAAGTAAGAAGTCACTTAGTCTATCATATCATGTCCTATGTGCATGTTTTAGACTTTATAGTGATTTCCTAAGTTTGAATACATGGTCTGAAAATTCAGATCTTTCAAAATCTTAAGGTTGCTTAACATAGATTTCTTTACTTATAAACCCATTTAAAAGTGCACTTTTAACATCCATTTGAAATAATGCAATGTTATTATAAGCAACAAAAGAGATTAGGATACAAATAGCTTATATCCTGACCACTAGAGCAAATGTCTCAGTGTAATAAATGTCTTTTTACTAACTGTATCCTTGTGCAACAAGTCTTGACTTATTTATAACCACTTCTCCTTTTTCATTTAACTTGTTTATGAAAAATCCACTTGGTTCCAAACATCATTTTCTTTTATTTATATGAAACATAGCTTGACTCTAAAAAGTAAAAGCAAATTGAAGATATTGTAGGTTATTGGAACCAGAGGATACAAAAAAAAACATGAAGATAAAGAAAAGTCAGAGGAACTTGAAAAAATCTCACAAGATGAATCTGACCAAGCTAGAAGCAGTCAAGATAAGTTAGAAGGAAGATCGGGATGGAAGTTCGAGTCATCTCATCCAGAAACTCTAATTGTAACATCTCAAATTTCATAATCAACTATTTTATTAATCAAATAGGATTTTAAAGAAATTAATTTGGTGATAAAATTATTTTAGAATATATGTTGATTAATTTTATGATTACTTCTCGTTATAGGTATGAGTTTCTTACGATTTGATAATCGTATATACATTTGATTTAATGAGTAATATAAATTATAAATATTATATTTAGTTATTTAATTTTTTTTCAAAATATAATGGTATTTTAACAAAAGTATTTTAGAGGATATGATTTTGAGTGAGTTTACATGTAGATTTATATGAGATATTTGTGGTGATATTTTCGTGTGTGTTAAACTACGTAATAAATGCGTACATAGTTATATTTTAATTATTTAAGACTATTTCCTATTTTAATTATTCGTTTTATAAATAAATTGTCTTAAGATAGTAGTAATATTGTGATTAATTTCTTTATTTTTATATATTTTCTATAATATGATGATTTTATACGTATTTATTGGGATTTAGTAATAAATATAAATTATTTATGTTATATTTAATTATTTTATCGTTTTGACTATTCTATAAACATGGTAATATTTTTATGTTATTATTTTGTAAAATAGTATAGTAATAATTATAGTTAATATTGTGAATATGAGAGTTTTTGTTATTAATGTATTTTAAAATAGTAATTACTTAAATTACTTTTTATAAATATTAGTTTTGAAATATTGATAATACATTAGTAATGAAATGGTGTTAAAAAAATTAGTGTTGATAATTGTTGGTTTTATTTAATAATAATAACAACAACAACAACAATAATAATAATAATAATAATAATAATATTAAGAATAATAATAATAATAGTAATATTTTCTCTCTTCTATTCCTCATTTAGGCCTGACACTAAGAAAATAATATTGAAACCCTAGTCACTACTACAAACCCTATTTCACAAACCCTTTATAAATAACACCATAATCTTAGCCACTATCACAATCATCTCCTCTTTTTCGGTATCAAAAACTTAGAACTTCTTTTCCTTGTGAACGACTTTGTGGGGCTTATTGCTTTGTACTAGGAAGAAAAGCGGTAAAGGCAATGGTTTTTCCCTACATAAATTATAGTTAGACCGTTAGTTGAATGCCATGAAATAAATAATCGCGATTACTGTATTTTAAAATAAATAAATGTAGACTAATAAAACCCCAATTTTGGTGAGATTGAATTTAATATTTAACTTCTATGTCGTAAAGTATGAGATTTTATGCGATATATGATAAAAATAAAAATAAAAATAAAAAATTAACTCTTATTATGTATATTAGTTGGAGTGTGAATTTTATTGTTATATATGTTAAAGTGTTTAACATATATGATATCAAATTTTATCTATATGTGTATGTGATGAAAGTCATAATTTTTATCATTATTTGTCTATGAATATATGATACTCATGATATGGATGTGTGTATATGTTCTTAATGATGTGTGAATAAGGTGATGATTTTAAAAAAAGTGATTTTTGAATAAGTGATTTTTTAATGCACATGGCATAATTCTGAGTGGAATGTGTGAGAATATATTTATTTCATACTACATCTATCTTTATGTTATGGCATATACATCTTCGTGGAAGTTGCCTTAGCGGCAGATTTTTCCCCATATATAACAATAAAATTCACACTCCAACTAATATACATAACAAGAGTTAATTTTTTTTTTTATCACATATCGCATAAAATTTCATACTTTACTACATATAAGTCAAATATTAAATTCAATCTCACCAAAATTGGAGTTTTATTAGTCTACATTTATTTATTTTAAAATTCAATTAATCACAATTATTCATTTCATGTCATTCAACTAACGGCCTAACTACAATTTGTGTGTGGAAAAGCCCTTAGCTTAGCCGCTTTTCTTCCTAGTACCAAGCAATAAGCCCCACAAAGTCGTTCACAAGGAAAAGAAGTTCTAAGTATTAGATAATGTTATTATATATTAGTAGTAAGAGTATTTTAGACGTGTTAGATAATGTTATTATATATTAGTTGTAAGAAATTTTAGACATTTCTATTCTTATGTATATATACTCATTGTAACCCTTTTAACTCAAGTTTTGTTCATTCTATGTAATAAAACCCTAGAGTGGTTGTCTCACTTTGTAAAGAAGAGAGAGACTATTTTGGTAAGAAAGGCAACCACCAAAAGAGAAACGAGAAAAGTAACCCTATTCATGATTTTGTTAAATCTGTCTCAGAAAAACATCGATTGTGCATTCGTTAACCGTTTGATCGGACTGACTTTTGGACAGTAGATTCAAAACATTCAGGTATTTGTCTTCAACAGTCGGATCGAGGAAACGACGTCTGGAGGGGGAGAAATCCTGCCCGCACAGCACCAGGATATCCCTAATTTATTTTGTCTTAGTGATTGTGTTTGTCGTATTTTTCTGTCATTATTTATTATGGCTAGTGCTAAGGATGATTCTCTTCAAGCTTTTAGTGTTCACCTCAATGACCAAAATTACTCTTATTGGAGTTATGTGATGAAAAAAAAATTGATTGGAAAAGATATGTGGGGTTTTGTTGATGGAACGTTTGTTAAGCCTACAAATAAAAAGGATGAAACTCAATATGCAAAAGATCTGAAAACAAGGAATGCTAGTAATTCCAAAATTATTACTTGGATTAATAATTCTATTGAGTTGTCTATAGGAGTGCAACTAGCAAAATATGATATTTCTAAAGAGATTTGGGATCACTTGAAACGTTTGTATGTTCACTCTAACTTTGCAAAACGTTGTCAGTTGGAAAGTGATATTAGAGCCCTTAAGCAGAACAGTATGACCATTCAGGAATTCTATTCGGAAATGACTAAACTGTGGGATCAATTGGCTCTTATAGAATCACCTGAGTGAAAGTTGTCAAAGCATACATTGATCAAAGAGATGAACAACGTCTGGTTTGGTTTCTGATGGCTCTTCGTGATGATTTTGAGGGCCTTCGTGGGGGTATCTTGCATCGTTCCCCCTTCCTAATGTTGAATCAGTAATTAGTGAATTGTTGGCAGAAGAAATCAGACTTAAGACTCATTCTGGTGTATCAGATAAGGGAATTCTCTCAACTCCTCCATCTGTTTTTGTTGCTCTTATTCAAAAAGGAAAATCTCAAGGGAGGGTTGGGCTTGGTAATGATGAATGTGCATTTTGCAAAGAAAAAGGTAATTGGAAAGCATATTGTCCGAAATTAGGGAGAGCACATAAGAAGAATTTTAGGGGGCCATCGTCCAATGTTATTGTTTTTGCTCTTTCTACCATTAGCACTAGTTCTGGTTATGTGTACTCATATGAGACTACTTCCCAAATATCTGATATTGCATAACAGCTTCAAAACTTCTTGCCACTCAATCACATGCCATGTCTTCCACCTCTTCTAAGGGTTTGAACTCCTCTGGTGTGTCAGATATATCTCCTTCCATGTGGATTCTTGATTCTGGAGCATCTCATCATATGACATATGATGATAAATCTTGTGTCTGTGAAACATGCCTCGTCCGTGTCGGTTATAACTGCTGATGGCATTCCTATGCCACTAGCAGGCGTTGGTTCTGTCTCGACACTTAACCTGTCTCTTTCTAATGTTTATTATATTCCTGATCTTACTTTGAGTCTTGCTTCTATTAGTCAAACATGTGATTTCAGTTATTCAGTTATATTTTCTTCCACTTCTTGTTGTGTTCAGGATCCACATTCCGGATATTGCAGCCTCAACAACTACTGTTGGCTTATTATCTAGTTTTCGCTTGAATTCCTTATCTTCTAGTTTTTGTTTATGGCATTCTCGCCTTGGACATGTTTCTGCTTCTAGATTAAAATAGTCGGCTTCTATTGGAGCCTTAGGAAAGTTACAAACCAATGACATCTCAAATTGTTGTGGTTGTAAACTTGCTAAATTTACAGCTTTACCGTTTAGTAAAAGTGTTTTCGTTTCATATGCGTCTTTTCATTTAGTTCACTCTGATGTTTGGGGTCCATCACTGGTTATCACCATAGGTGGATCTAGATATTATGTTTCGTTTATTGATGACTACACTCATTATTGTTGGGTTTATCTTATGAAAAATTGGTCTGAATTTTTTGACATTTATCATATGTTTCGTGAAATGGTCAAAACTCAACATAATTATATTATAAAGTGTTTTCGTTGTGATTTAGGTGGTGATCATACCTCTAATAAATTTTTTGAATTACTTGCTTATGATGGCACCTTCCACCAAACATCTTATACTGCTACTCCTTAACAAATGAAGTTGCTGAAAGAAAACACCATCATATTATGGAGACTACTCGTTCCTTTTTGTTGTTCGCTTCAGTTCCTAATGAGTTTTGAGGAGAAGTAGTTCTTATTGTTGTTCATGCTAGTAATATAATTCCATCCTCTATCATATTAGGTTTGTCTCCTTTTGAAAAATTGTATGCTTCTACCCCTGATTACTATTCTTTGAAAGTTTTTGGTTCTACTTGTTTTGTTCTTCGCCCTCAAGTAACGCGCAGTAAGTTGTCTTCTCGTTCAGCCATGTGTGTTTTTCTTGGTTATGGGGATGGTCAAAAGGGTTATCATTGTTATGATCCTCATGCAAGAACACTTTATGTATCTTGTAATGTTGTTTTTCTTGAACACATCCCTTTTTACTCTGTTTCCTCTGATTCTCATATTACTAAGAGTTCTGAACTAACCCATATTGATCCGTTTGGTCCTAACGATAATGCTTCTAGTGATTGTAATGTTGAGAATTGTAAGACAAATACTACCACTCCACATGATGACATCCCTCTTGTCTCCTCAGTTGTCCAACCACCTCATGCGATTGTTGATCCTCCTCGTTACCCCTCTCGTCAACATAAGTCCACTCAGTTACCTAATTTTGTCTATTCCCTTGACTTAGCTTCATTTGCTTCTTTCCTAACCTCTATTCACAGTTTGTCTAAGCCATCTTCCTATAAAGAGTTATTCTTTATCCTCTTTGGTAGAAGGCTATGGCAGAAGAACTATTTGCATTGCACAAAACCGACACTTGGGAATTAGTACCTCTTTCTCTTGGAAAACGTGTTATTGGATCTCGTTGGGTATACAAGATCAAAACTAAGTCTGATGGGTCAATTGAGCACTACAAAGCATGTCTTGTTGGTAAGGGTTTCTCTCAACAATATGGTATGGATTATGAAGAAACTTTTGCTCCTGTAGCCAAGATGACCACTATTCGTACTCTTATTGTAGTTGCATTTATTCGTCAATAACATATTTCCCAAATGGATGTCAAAAATGCTTTTTTAAATGGTGAGCTTCATGAAGAAGTATATATGGTCCCTCCACAAGGAGTTTCTCATAATGAAGGGAAGCATGTAAGTTAAAAAAGGCTTTATATGGTCCTAAATAGGCTCATCGAGCTTGGTTGGAGAAATTCTCTACTGTGATCACTTCTCTTGGTTTCCGCTCTAGTGAACATGATTTTGCATTGTTTATAAAGTCCACCACTTATGGTCACATTATACTTTCTCTATATGTTGGTGATATGATTATTACAAGTGATGATGTTAGTGGAATCAATGAGTTGAAATTACAGTTAGCCAAACAATTTGAGATGAAGAACTTGAGAACTCTTCACTATTTCTTGGGGATTGAAGTTGCCTACTCTCCTAGAGGCTACCTTCTTTCTCAATCCAAGTACATTGCCAACATTCTTGACCAGACTCATCTTTCTAATACTACAACAACAAATACTCCTCTTGAGTTGAATGTGAAATATGCTCCATCGGATGGTGTTCCTTTACCAGATTCCACTTTGTATTGTACTTTGGTTGGCAGCTTAATGTATCTTATGATTACCAGACCTGAGATTGCTTATGTTGTTCATGTTTTTAGTCAATTTGTTGTCTCTCCCACTACAATACATTGGGCAACACTTCTTCGAATTCTTCGTTATCTTCGAGGAACTCAATTTCAAAACCTTCTCTTTCCATATTCATCCTCATTGGAGTTACGAGCTTATTCTGATGTTGATTGGGCTGGTGACACCATATATAGTAAATCCACCACAGGGTTTTATATTTTTCTTGGAGACTCTCTTATTTCTTGGAAGAGTAAGAAATAGGACAATGTCTCTTGCTTATCTACAGAAGTTGAGTATCGTGTTATGGCATCCACTACCGCTGAAATAATTTGGTTGTGTTGGCTTTTGTCTGATATGGGTATCTCTGTTTTTGAGCCAACTCCGATGCACTACGATAACAAGAATGTTATTCAAATTGCTCACAACTCGGTATTTCATGAACACGTCAAACACATTGAGATTGATTGTCATCTTACTTGTCATCTTCTTCAACATGGATCCATTATTCTACCGTTTGTCTCTTCATCTTTACAGATTGTTGATTTGTTCACAAAGACACATTCCATTAAACGTTTTCATTTTTTAGTTGACAAACTCTCAATGCTCCATGTTAATGCATTGTGAGTTTGAGGGGATATGTTAGATATTGTTATTATATATTAGTAGTAAGGGTATTTTAGACATTTCTATTCTTATGTATATATACTCATTTTAACCCTATTAACTCATGTTTGGTTCATTCTATGTTATGAAACCCTAGAGTGGTTGTCTCTCTTTTTCTTCTTCTTTTCATTGTTAACACTAAGCTTTTGATGCCGAAAAAGAGGAGATGATGGTGATGGTGGCTAGAATTTTGGTTTTATTTATAAAGGGTTTGTGAAATATGGTTTGTAGTAGTGGCTAGGGGTGGGAATATGTCAGGCCAAATCAAGCTTTGAAAGGCCTGAGCTTGGCCTACGGTGAACTTTTTAGGCCTACGGCCTATCATAGGCTTTTTTTTCGGCCTGAGCCTAGCCTGTAAGTCTATTTAAAAGTCTTATTCACAATAAAATATTTAAGTGTTATATATATATTTTTTTAAAATAGACTAAACTAGACATTTATATACAAGGAAAACTAATAAAATTATAATGAAATCTAATAAAATAATTACTAACAAATTTGTAATGCAACAACCTTTCAATAAAACAAAAACAAAAAATAACTACTAATGGTTAGGGTATCAGTATTCTTTTCTTAGTGTTGGACCTAAATGAGAAATAGAAGAGGGAAAATATTATTATTATTATTATTATTATTATTGTTATTATTATTAAATAAAACCAACAATTACCAAAATTAATTTTTTTTTAACACCATTTCATTACTAATGTATTACCAATATTTCAAAACTAATATTTATAAAAAGTGGCTAGGGTTTCAGTATTCTTTTCTTAGTGTTGGGCCTAAATGAGAAATAGAAGAGGGAAAATATTATTATTATTATTATTATTAAATAAAACCAACAATTACCAAAACTAATTTTTTTTAACACCATTTCATTACTAATGTATTACCATATTTCAAAACTAATATTTATAAAAAGTAATTTAAGTAATTACTATTTTAAAATACATTAATAACAGAAACTCTCATATTCACAATATTAACTACAATTATTATTATACTATTTTACAAAATAATCACATAAAAATACTACCATCTTTATAGAATAGTCAAAACGATAAAATAATGAAATGTAATATTAATAATTTATATTTATTACTAAATCCCAATAAATACATATAAAACCATCATATTATAGAACATATATAAAAATAGAGAAATTAATCACAATATTACTATTATCTTAAGACAATTTATTTATAAAACAAATAATTAAAATAGAAAATAGTCTTAAGTAATTAAAATATAACTATGCACGCATTTATTACGTAGTTTAACGCACATGAAAATATCACCACAAATATCTAATGTAAATCTAAATGTATACTCACTCAAAATCATATCCTCTAAAATACTTTTGCTAAAATATCATATTAATTTTGAAAATAAATTAAATAACTAAATCTAATATCTATAATTTATATTACTCATTAAATCAAATATATATACGATTATCAAACCATAAGAAACTCACACATATAAAGAGAAATATTCATAAAATTAATCAACATATATTCTAAAATAATTTTAACACCAAGTTAATTTCTTTAAAATCCTATTTGATTAATAAAATAATTGATTATGAAATTTGGGATGTTACAATTAGAGTTCTAGGATGGGATGACTCGAACTTCCATCCAGATCGTCCTTCTTACTTATCTTGACTTGGTGAGATTCATCTTGTGAGATTTTATCAAGTTCCTCTGACTTTTCTTTATCTTCAGGTTTTTTTTTATCCTCTGGTTCCAATAACCTGCAATATCTTCAATTTTCTTTTACTTTTCAGAGTTAAGCTATATTTCATATCAATCAAATAACTAAGGAAGGAAACAATACACCCAAAACATCAATTTTGTTTTTGGTGGTTTCTGCTTGTTTTTGAAAAAGAAACTTATATTTTGCTTATGCTAAATTGTTCAATTGTTGTAATTTTTCTGGTTCCTTTGAGAACTTGCAAAATCCTTATTTAGCTTTGATTTTTTAAGATCAAGCTTTTTTTTTATCACAATAAACATAATATAAAATAAATAAATAAATATTAGAGTAATACAACCTATAAATCAACTTGTTTCTACATTACTTTGAAAACCCTCTTAGTTATTCTTTTCTGTTTTTTATATTCTGAATTGTGTTATCCTCTTATTATAAGTTATGGATGAGGGGATTTGAATTTCGATTCAGGTTTGTAGTGTTGATGAATTTGATTGTAGTGTTCAGAGAAGTGTCATGATTTTGATTGTTCATCCACAATTTTATTTTTGTTGATGCATCAAGTTCTTCTTGTAATTCGAGAACTCATGGTAGTTCTGATTCTTTTGATTGTTCCAATTTTGTTAATATATGTGATTTCTCTACCAATTTTGCTTATGTTGATAAACCATTTTTTTCGAATATTTTTGTTTCATCTGGTAGTTCTGACTTTTCTAATAGTTCTAGTTCTTCTAACAGTTTTGATTCCCATCATCTAGTCTTTCAGCTTTCTTATGAGAATCGCTTGGCTTTTGTTTGTTAGGTCTTGGAACACGTACCTTTTTCCCTTCATATATTATAAGCATTCACTTATCAGGCACCATGACCGATGTTTCAACTTGGCTACTTAGAACATCAACAACATAAACAATTTTGTCTTTTAGTACCCAAATCTGGTTGGGTCCTGATTTGTTAGCCTTGAAAGATTTCTTTTCTTTCCATGTGGTTAGCATAGATCAAGATGTTTTAGAATGACCTTTCTTAGAATATATAGTACATGAATTATCAAAGGGAGAACTTAGGTTCAGTTTTAGTTTCTTGAAATCTTATTCCTCTTTTATCATTTCTACGAACACCATAAATCATAGATGCGAACTTACTTCTTTTTATACCATTAGCAAGAAAATCTTGAAATTATACTTCAATATTATCATAATTACATGGCACATTTTCAATTGATGTTGGAATATGATTAATTTTCAGAGTTAGATTTTCATTTATTTTCCTAACAACTTTCATTTTTAGAGACAAGTTGTGGTTTTTATTTAATAAATCATTTATGACATTAATTAAATCAGATCGGGTTAAGTCAGAAAATACCTCAATTTCTTCATCAACTAATTCACTTCTAGAGTCAGAATCAATCTCTATGCTGGATCTAGAGACAGAGTTTGTATGAGTCATCAAAGCTAAATCTGCTTGCTCTTCTTCATTAGAGGATTAATCAGAATCATCTCATGTAGCCATCAAAATCTTCTTCTCTAATGTTTCCCTTTTTCTAGATTTGGACATTCAGATTGACATGGCTAGGTTCATTGTGTTCATAACATATGATGTTTTTCTTGTCAAATTTTTCAGCATTTCCTCTGTTGGATTGCCTGGAATATCTTTGAGGAAATTGTTTCTTTTTGCTATGCTATTAGATACATGTTATTGTTAGACATTAAAACTCGAATAACGAAGAACACATACAAATATAAATTTTATTTCTTCTACTATAAAATTTCCCCCTTATTAGTCATTTAGGCATACAAATCAAAGTTTATCGTTAAATACATATAATCAACTTAATCATGTTGTCATAATTAAAAATTAAAAAATTTCATCAATTCCCTCAAGACTCATATAATATTCATAAAAATAAATTTTTTGAAATAAAATAGCACAAAAATTGAAACTTTATATTAAATACATCCTAACAACATATTACTCATGATATCATAATAAAAATTATAACTTTATAATTAAGTACACCAAAACGACACAAAAATTGCAACTTTACATTAAATATTTTCACAAGAAGCATAGTTATCATGTTATGATAGTGAAAATAAAACTTTATAATTAAGTTCATCAAGACAAACGTATTACTAAAAAAAATCAAAACATTATGTTAAATTCTTTAAGACAAACATAAAATCCACATTTTTCTTTAAGATATCAATATATCATATCAATATCTTACAAACCATTAATTTAATATCTAGCCTAACCTTACATGGGAAAAAACCCTTACCTTGGGTGCTTTACTTCCTAGCAACAAGCCCCACGAATCAAAGAACAAGACAAATGTTTAAACTTTACTTGAGATAATATTAAAAGAAGAAAGAAAATTATAATTCAATTTGGCGATCGATGGTGTGAGCAAAAAAGGAAGGAGACTATGAGCTTGTTTGATTCACATCTCAAAAACTCTATTTTAGTATTTTAAAATTTAAAAACTAAAAAACTTATTTGGATTACTTGTTTTGTGAAACTATTTTTAATATTATACTTTTTAAAACTAAAAAAGCAAAACAGATAAATTGTATTTTACTTTTTATTTTTCAGTTTTTTTTAACTCTAGTATTTAGTAAGCGCTGTAAAAGACGCGTTATAAAATGTCATTTTTGACATAGTGTCTCTAGTCAAAAACTGTTTTAAAAATTGGAGTTGCCAAATAGATTTTTTTTTTTTTAAATTTTCTTTTTAAAAACAGTTTTCTAAAATTTATTTATAAAATAGTTTTCAAAAATTAAAAAGTAAAATACAATCAAACAAACCCTATATTTCTCTCCTTTTTCTTTCTTTCTTTTGTTTGTGATGGAAAATTTGAAAATTTAGGAGAAAACAAAAATAGGTATCGAAATAGAATAGGAAGGTGTGTAGACTACCTTTTAATTTTTTTCTTCGTTATTAGTTATGACACCAAAATTTGTCTCAAATTATTTATATGGAGAATTAAAATAAAGTTATAATATTAGTTTAAGGGAGAGGGAGACATGAGATATGACAAAGGAGGATAGTTTTTTTTTGTCCTCTATTAAAAACACAAAAATGATAAGACCCATAATTAAATTTGTAACATTCATTTCAAAAAAAAAATTAAAGGGTTAAAAATGAGTGAACCTACATTATCTCATTTGGCTGAGACAAGAATATAAATATTATATCAAGACAATACCATGATTTATCATGAAATTTTGTCATTATGTCAAGACAACACCATGAATTGTCATAAAATTTTATCAGAGTAAAAGGAATGAGGTAAGTCACCTTTTTTATATTAAAAGATGGATGAACCAAAAATATTTTCAAGCAAAAACACTCACACATGAGAGTCGGATCTCAATAACTCTACTATCTCCTTGCCTGAATACTAATTTTGTCCAAAATAAAACTAACAAACCATATAACTTTTATAAATTCTAATTTAATTAAATAATGCGACTAATAATCTTATCAACTAAAATAAATTAAGTAAGACAAAATATATCACTACAATTAGAGCCGCCAAAAAAGCCCCCAACTATAAGGGCCCCCTTACTTTTGTTGTTTTATTATTAGGCCCTCTAGGGACCCATAGGTCCCTAATATTTTGTTAATTTTAAGATTTTTTTTTTTTGAAAAAAAAAATTTATTCAAAAAAAAATGAAAATTTTTTATCGAAAAAAAGTCAGAAACTTTTTATTGAAAAAAAATGGGAAATTTTTTATTGAAACAAAAATCAGACATTTTTTATCGAAAAAAAATCGGAAATTTTTTATCGAAAAAAAGTCAGAAATTTTTTATCGAAAGAAAATCAAAAAATTTTATCGAAAAAAAACGAACATTTTTTATCAAAAAAAAATCAGAAAATTTTATAGAAAAAATAAAATTATGGGTGAAAAAATTGAAAAACTTTATTTCTCAAAAAAGAAAATCGATTCTTTTTTTAAAAAAGCGGGCCTATGGGCCTCCTAAGTCCGCAAATTTTTATACCCCCTCAATTAACTCTATACCCTCATTTTAAAAATTTACTTTTAAAATATCCAAAATACCCTTAATGAAACTGTAAAAATTTAAAATAATTTTTTTTTACCAGAAATTTGAAATTTCCGGTAGTTATAAATGAATATCGGAAATTTCATTTATGAAATTTCCGAGGTAGTTATAAATGAATACCGGAAATTTTATTTTTGAAATTTCCGAGAATACTACCGGAAATTTGAAAATTTGAAATTTCCGGGAGTACTACTGGAATTTTTTTAAATATTATTATTATTATTATTATTTAATTACACTAACAATATTTTATTATTATTATTTTTTATTACATCAGAGTAAAAATAGGTGAGATTTGTTAAGAAAATAAGTTGTTATTTTATAAAATATTTGAAATAAAAATAGCAGAGAGTTGTTAAGAAAATATGTTGTTATTTTATAGGCAAAATATTAGGGACATGTCGTTTGTTTGTGGGACGTTTAGTCAACTATATTTTTTCTTCAATTTAATATATTTTATTAATAGTATTTTGATTTTTTAAATAAATTAAAAATAATTAAAAAAAATCAAAATTCTATTAATAAAATAAAATAAAGTATGCGGTTAAATAGATGTGCGAAAACAACGAACTTGTTATATTATAATAACTTTATTTTTTTGTCTAATAAATAAAAATTAACAAAATAATAATAATGATAAAATTTAAATTTAATATATATTTTTTTCATTTATGGTATTTTTTTTAAATTTAATGTATTTTTTTTGGTAAATTAAATTCAATAACATACCGGATTTTTTATATTTCCAGTTTAATAGAATAACGACCGGATATTTCAAAAAACTAAATTTTCAGTGAACAAAAACTAACTACCGGATTTTTCAAAATTTTTGAAATTTTTGGTAGCTTCCGGAAATTTGAAATTTCCTATATTGAAAATACAACTACCAGAAATTTCATTGACCAAATTTCTGGTATTACGTATAACGGCCAGAAATTTCGTTTATTAAAATTACTTACCGAAAATTTCAATGAGGGGTCAGATTTTGGAGTAATTTTTTTTACCGCTCACGTGAATGAATTTATTAAGGGTAAAATTGGGTTTTTAACAAATTGAGGGGTAGAAGTTTAAATGGAGGGGTACAAAAGTTAACTGTCTGTTTTTTGGAGCCTTTTAAATTATTAATTTTTTTGACCCCTTCAAAATGTGAGTTGGGGCCAATAATTAGGGGTTTGTCAAATTGATTGCTTTAACTACAATACTGCATAATAAAATAAAATCAACATATCTAATACATCAATTTCATGATCATCAAAACTAATCAAATAAACAAAATACACAATAGTACATTTAAGAAATAAGCATGTCATAAATTGTCCTCATGTAATTGTGACACAAAAATAATTAAATGAAAATAAATGTTATAATTATTCAAGTAAAATAGAGAGTGATAAAAAACTTTTAAAAAAATAAAATTAAATATCGATAGCGAGATTACATAGCTACATATTTTAGATTTAGATAAATTTTTGTATGTTTAATTATTAATATATTATGTCAACAATCAAAATTTGAATGAATAAAATTCATCATTTATGTTGAATGATTCAGCGACATAACTCATCACAAAATTATTTTTGAAGTCAAAGGAATTAAGGTGGAAAGATTTGTACTTGGGTCCTAGATTTGGTTGATTCTCTTTTTATTTTTTTACTATCTTTTACGGTTACAGTTAATTTTTGTAACCATTATTCAAAAGGGATAAGAGACAGACTATTTACTTTGAAATGCTGTACAAATTTATACCTGCAATTATTTGAGACCGGAATATATATGTTACTACTTCTAGTATATAATAGGTAATTATCTTCTCCAATTTTATATATAACCAAAAATAAAATTAAAAAAATTTGATGTATTTAATTCAATTTTTTTAGGGTAAATTAATATATTAGTTTTTTAACTTATTTTTTAGTTTTACTGTAGTTCCCTAATTATTTTTTTGTTCTATTTTGGTCTCTTAATTATACTCTATAAATCAAATTAGTCATTTATATTAATTTTTAACAAACAAATATTAAGTTTTGTATAGTTGTATTTCTATTAATTAGTTAAGAATATCAATATGCAAATTTCTTAATATTAACCTTTAAACAAAATTCTTAATCTTTAAAATCGCCCTTTTTAAGAAACAAACTTCTCTCAATTTATACATAAAAACTATAATCTTTAGTAAAATAGAAAGACATAAAAAATAAAAAATAAAAGAGTTCAATATCAAATAAATACAAGAAAATATTTGAAACAACTTTAGTTAAAACCGTTAAAATTAGACTAAAAAAAATCAAATTTAAACAAAAGGGTTTGTGATCATTCAATTATCAACAAATAAAAAATAGAAAATGAGTTAATTTCCAAAATAAATAAATAAAAGGGGAAAGAGAGAATGAGAAAAAAAAAAGTAAATTACTGATTTAGCCAATTTCTTATCTTCTTTTATTATATTTGAAATCGAAACAAATATATGTTTAATAGTGGATACTCGGAAAGGAATGCATTGATCATGATGACATGATATTGATGTCATCATGGATGAATAAAAATGAGAATGAGGAATGGGTCCCAGTCATCACGCCTCCATTCCATCTCCCAAATGTCACACCCAACCAACCAACTAACACAATGTATAAACGGAATCATAATTTTCTTTTCTGCGCGTTCAGCACAATATTCTAAAATAAATAAATACTAGTATAAATATAAGTGTTAATTCGTGTATCTTAAACATATAAAGTCTCACGCAAATACATCTAGCTAGTTTATGAGAGCTATATTAAGATCTATTTTTTCCATGTCATCCTCTGCTTTTAACACCCCCAGGTTGGTTTTCAAGAAGGTTTTGGCCAAATCTCAACGTGAAGGAGATGGAGCTGTTGTTAGAAGAGGCATTGGAAGGTAGATATATTTATATTTTCTTCCATTTTCTATTATTATTATATACTAATAATATGTGCGATTCATTTGATTTAATTGGAATGATATACGTGATTCTCAGAAGCGAGCTCAAGAACTTGGATCCTTTTCTAATGTTGGATCACTTCTCAGGTACGATTTATACATATAACAATTGTGGATCATTTTTCATTGACCAAAGTTTGTTTATATTGGAGAATATAAAATTAATTCCCAACATGCTTCCTTGTTTGACTTTGCAGTGTCTCCTCCTGGAGGATTTCCTGATCATCCACACAGAGGTTTTTAATTTTTTTTTTTTTAATTTTGCTTCCTTTGCTGTTTTATATATAATTTTGTTTAATAATATTAGGATTTGCATCTTGTTTGCAGGTTTTGAGACCGTTACCTACATGCTAGAGGTATATATATGTATTTATGTTACATTTCATTTTACCTTCATTGGTATTATTTTTATTCTATTTGCCTGAAAATTATTATACTTTGTTTGAATTCAGGGTAGTATCACTCACCAAGATTTTGCTGGCCACAAGGGTACAATAAGAACTGGTGATGTTCAGGTACTTAATTAGAAAGAAAAAAAATACGAGAAACACACGAAGAAGAAAAAGGGAATTATTATTAATAGAAGTGATAATAATGATCATTTTATAACTGTAACAATTGGAATTTGAATTTTGTAATTTAAAGTTATAAAGTCAAACTCTTACTACTGAACTGATATATTTTAAAGAAAAACACACGAAGAAGATTAATTGGAACATTGGATAGTTGTAATTTTTCTTAATATACTTTATCTTTTGTGTGCAGTGGATGACTGCAGGCAGGGGAATTATCCACTCTGAAATGCCTGCAGAAGCAAACAACAATGGATTGCAACTCTGGATCAATTTATCAGCCAATAACAAAATGTAATGTTAATTTGTATTTAGAGTTAGATTTCTGCTATTAACATTTTTGACATTTTGCTGATTAATTTAATTGGAGTTTTATTAATTCAGGATTGAGCCAAACTATCAAGAACTTCTAAGTGAGGAAATAGCATCAGCAGAAAAGGAGGGTGTTGAAGTGAGAGTGATAGCAGGAGGAGCAATGGGAGTGAATTCTCCAGTCTACACAAGAACTCCAACAATGTTCCTAGATTTCTCCATGATGCCAGGAACTCAATTGGATCAAAGTATTCCTGAGTCATGGAATTCATTTGCATATATAATTGAAGGGGAAGGTGTTTTTGGTTCACCAAATTCATCACCAATTGTGGCTCATCATGTCATTGTTTTCACTCAAGGTGGTGATGGACTTAGTGTTTGGAATAAATCTTCAAAGCCTTTGAGGTTTGTGTTGATTGGAGGACAACCATTGAATGAGCCAATTGTTCAATATGGACCTTTTGTCATGAATACACAATCTGAGATTGAAAAAACTATTCAAGACTATCACAATTGCAGCAATGGATTTGAGATGAGGCTAAATTGGAGATCTCAATAGTTTTGTTAATAATAATTAACACTATCATTTAGCTATGCGAAGATTCATTAGCTACCTGTAGGCTGTAATTGATAGTGAAATAAAATATAATTATATTATATAGTATTTTATTAAAAATAAATATCAAGCTTGCTTTTCCCTATCCTTTTAATGTCATAAAAACCACAAATCATAGTTTATTTTTTTACTGAGATATCCTTTATGCGCAATCCTAAAGATTAATTATTTTAATTAAAACTACAATACACGACAAAAACTATATTTTAAGAGATTTAACATTATTATATTTTTTTCAGATGTGATTCGAATATAAAACTTCTAATTAAGTTGAAATAGATTTTTTCCATTTCATCCACTTTTATATCCAAGTGCTATTGGATAAGCATTACCTACATCTATTTATAGGAGCTGAAAATATGTCTTTGGATATATTCTATCATTTTCTTTTCATGAATAAAAAGTTCCTAGAAATCTTTTGTATAAAAGAAAGTTTCTAGAAGATCCAAATAAATTGCTGATGCAACTATAATTTGTCACTCAATTCATCATGGTCGATTATATCTTGACTTTTTTTTTTGTTTTGTTAAAATCTTGATTTCTTTTGGGTATTTGCGATTGAAAAGAACAAATTATTGTAAACTAATAGTACTACAAATTGATTTTATGGTTACTTGAAGTAAAAATTTGGTTCTTCTTTGAATTATCTTAATGTAAAAAATCAAATTCCAACACAGCGTATAAAATAAGTTTATTTTAAATGTCCCTTTTGCATTAAAAAATGGTTTATTCTCAAGACCTTTTTTTAGAAGAGTTTAACATTAATAAAAATTGTTCCAAAAAAAATATTAATAATAACTGAGATTTTATTGGCAGGAAAAAAGATTGAATAATGATATCGATACATCCCAATCAAAGAGATTGAATAATGATAATGATACCAGAAAAAAGATTGAATAATGATACCACTTGTTGAAGAGATAGGGAAATATAGGAAAAGCAACAAATCAAACGTTTTACAGTTACAGGAGATTCTAACACCACATCTCAACTCAAAATCAGTATATGAATCACCTCTCTTCTATATCTAACATTTAAAGCGTTTTTAATTAATGTGAGACTTAATTACTTACACATGAAGTCATGAACCCAACATGGAGCATGATCGTCTTAAATATTTTGAAGGTCATGTTCTAATTTTAAAAATTAGACCTTTGATAAATAAAATATAATTTTAATAATTAAAAAAAAGATAAAATAAGTCTATATAAAATTTTAAAATTTTAGTCACTATAAATAATTCTCAGCTTTTTAGCCCCTAAAAGTTTTTCATTCACTTTTATTTCCAATTTTGAATTTTTTTTATAAAAATTTGATATTTTTAGTCCCTAAAAAAGT
This sequence comes from Cicer judaicum, assembly GCA_037974835.1. Taxonomy (NCBI): domain Eukaryota; kingdom Viridiplantae; phylum Streptophyta; class Magnoliopsida; order Fabales; family Fabaceae; genus Cicer; species Cicer judaicum. Next base: position 4,354,355 of record JBBPBS010001012.1, read on the forward strand.
CCTATAAAATCAAAATAGAGACTAAATACAAATATATATTTTTTTTTAAACTAAACTTGAAAGATCATAATTTTATAGAAATTAAAAATATATTTTACTTAAAAAAAATTACCCTTATTTTATGATATTATATATAAAAAAATTTAAACTCCTTCACTGGTGAGACCTTGTGCACTTGAGCTGGATGCACAAGACTATATCACGCCCCACTGTGGATGAAGAAATGAATTTTAAGATTTTCTTCTTGTAGCGTATTGACAAGTTTACGTACACTATTGATGAGCGATGATGATTTCATGACTCATGAGGATATTGTTAGTTTCTAAGAATTTTTGGTGTATGGTTTACAAAAATGGCAATTGTATATTTTTTTTTTACTTGTATTTTCCTCTAAGATATGTTGAAGATAAGTGTTGATATTTAAGAATTAAAAACGATTTTATTTTAGAACACTGCATTATGTTTTGTTTTCTATAGTACTAATTGATTAGTCTTAAGATAGATGAAGAATAATCCATTAATGAAAAATGATTAATCAATTAATGTAATGTCGAAAATCAGCAAATGTTTAAGTTAAAGAATAACCAATTATGAGGACCTTAATAATTAATTAGAATGATAAATTTTTGTTAGTAAATCATAAATTAGGATTAACAAATTAGGAATGACTAAATAATTGAAGGTTAACAATCAGAAACAGATTATGGCTAAGTTATATATTAATCAATTAAGATGATGTCATTAATAAATTAATTTGATTTAATAATAATTTATTAGAATCTTAAAATTAATCAATTAGATTAAGTCTGAATGATTTACTAAGTTAATAATTATCTAGTAATAGGAAGTCAGATAGTAAGATTAAGTTATTAACATAGGATTAAGTTAATAAAGTTGAATATTGCAGATATTGTATATATTTAGTATAATGACAATAAACGTTAATTTATCGTAGAACACTTAGTTGTAAATATAGACTGGGTGTTGTTAGACAATGATTGTTGATCGTGATTATTATGTCTTGAATGTTATGTATTGAATTCATAGTAAGACATTTTAAAGGTTGCCTTGTGATAAAATTGGAGCTCAGCGGTGGAGGTGACCTTGAGGGAATTGTAAGTTGAAAGGTCTTATATAAAGGCGAAGCATCGCCGATGTGTTTCTATGAATATTGAACCACATTGACTAGACATTCTTGTTTCTAAAGTAGTAGGTGATTTGTCTACTCGTATCAACCCAAAGTTAGAATGATCTTTGATGGAATATACGATTAAGATTGCAAATGTGTTATGACGCATCTATTGATATTGATATGCGTTATATGCTATGATGTTGAATGTACATTTAATTTACCTTACCTGACTTGATTAAATATAGAGAATGATAGTTCATATATATTTCTTTCTCCCGTGACTTTTGACACCGACAAGTGTTGGTATATAATGAGATGATACTGAAGCAATCGCCAACGAGAAGAGACAAAGTAATTAGCGTGCTACCAACACAATAAATAATAGTTTATTTTCTACTAGTTGTTAATGTGTTAGTTGACCAATAAATTTAGGATTGTATAGAATCATTTCTTATTAGTGTGATAATTTTGTAGTTGAACTCTTTTGAAATTTTTATTTTTGTATGTTTTTGAATTGTGATATTTCTATGCTTGAATATTTTTTTAGACCAATTTGTAATTGCAAATTTCTCTATAATAAACTTAGTATTTTGATAGATGTCAAAACTTATTAGGTAATTTGACTGTTTTGCCTGTCTTTATTTATTCTTAAATTCTCAACAATCATAAATGTATTGAATAAAAAAAAGTAACATGAAAATTGAAACACTCCCAAATTCTTAGAGGATTCAATTTATTATCTTTATTATAAAATTTAATATTTTACTTCCTTTTTAAAAATGAGTAATATTTTATTAATTACTTATAATTTTATTTATTCATGATTAGGAATTAATGCTATTTAATAGATTAGAAAATGATTGATTATGGGATTTTATTACTATGTTTATTCTTGTTGGGTAGAATTAGAAAAGAATCAATTAGAACACCCCAAGTGCATTTAAAAGAGGCCCAAAGTTTTGAGATAGGATATATGAGACTTTACCAAGAATTGTACCATGCACCCCTTACCTATTCCTCCCACCCCCATTCTAATGGAAAAGACTATATTACTTTTTTTTTTTACAATTTATAAAACAATCAACAAAATTTACCACTCCATTCCACACACCCCCCATTCGAAAATTACAAAGTATACCATATGAATCGAAAATTTAAAACATTCGAAATAATAAAAAGTAAGATTTATTGACATTTTCACAACTTTGGTTAAACATGAAAGTTTCAAAACTTTAATTTTCAGACGATTTCAAAACTTTGGTTAAACATGAAAGGTTCAAAATGAAATATTCCAGGAATCTATGTGTTTCAAAACTTTGGATAAAGTGAAATATTCAAAACCAGATTTTCTAGAATTCATACAAAATTTTGAAAAGTTTGGATGAATTCTAAATCTTCGAAATAGGTTTTTTCCAAAATTCATCAAAACATTCGAAACTTTTGTTGAACTTTAAAATTTTTGAAATATTAATTTTCAAAATCTTCGAAAGTTTCCATGAACATGAAACTTTCGAAGTTCATTTTGTCCCAAAATTTTGAAACTTTCGAAAGTTTCTATGAACATGAAACTTTCGAAATGCAGAAACTTTCGAAATTTTTTAATAATATGAAAGTTTCGAAATTTAAAATTCAGAAACATAAAGTTTTTCAGTTTCGAAACTTTGGTACTTATGAAAAGTTCCGAAATGCATTTTTATTAGTAATAAATAATAATAAATTTATAATAATAAATTTATAGTAATAAATTTATAGTAATAAATTAATAGTAATACATTGTAATACATTTATAGTAATAAATTTGATATCTAATTTCGAAGTTTTAGTAATTTTTTAAAAAAATTGAAAGTTTCGAAAATTCTGAAACTTTCGAAATAAAATTGTTTCGAGGGTTTGAAATTTTCGAAGTATATGTGTTTCAGTAGTTTCAAATTCATCCAAACTTTTGCAACTTTCTGAAAAAATACACTTCAAAAAGTTCATATTTATCCAAAATTTCAAAAATTTCTAGAATATTTTATTTGATAGGGGATAAAACCCGACTTTACCACAATTGATAGGGGACAAAACCCGACTGCACGGTACAAAACCTGACTTTACCACAATTGATAGGGGGCAATAAAGTAAAAACAATAATTTTATTTCTCTCGGTAAACACACAATAGAGCAAAAAGATATACTTATTCAAAATATGATTATTTTATTTACTCTAACCCTCTTGAAACCAAACTATAAGAACGAAGTACGTATCTATTTTTCGGATAAAGTATTTGAGTGAGGTTTTTCTAAAAAATAAACTACCTATAATAGGTGAAATGTCATTCATAAGATAGATATGAAAGTTTATCAGCTCCACGTTACAAATTGGTGTCTTTTATGTAAATACACATAATCCTCGTTGATGCCTAATTTTGTGGTAGATTAAGAGGACTTGATTCATAAACATTTTCTCCATATATTGCTTCATCTACCTTATTCTTTCTTTTTTAACATATCTATCATTCGTTTGAAGCATTTGATCAAGGGAGTTGTTAAGAATCAATCCCTAGTAATGTTTTAATGAAAACAAATTTTAATAATTAAGAGATTTTAATTCGGTTTGTTATTCAACATGTATATCCCAAAAGGATTGAGCAAAATTGGATAAAACTCAAGCGGGATTAAACATGAAATAGATCTTTGATAGATATCAAAGGCATTCATATGAAATATGAGGAATGATGACACAAAGAGTACTCTATACATGATATCAAATGCAAAAAGTATTTCAAATCGTTTCTTATACTTTGAGTATGATTCAGAGGGAATAATAGCCTATGTGAAACCAACAACTCAACTTAAGAAGATTGGAATAACTTAATGAACTTTAGAAAGTTTATGAGTTTAGAAATTTCATGCCCAAAATACAAGTTTGACATAAAAATTGTGTAAGAAACGACACTGACACAACTCACTACCGTGAACACAATCAACATAGAAATATGTATTCTGTCACCATTTTCTCTATCCTACACTACAAGATAAAGAACAAATCCATCAAACATTCTAAAGTCAACTTAAAGTCAGAATGTTGACTATTATTAAGTTCAACGTCATCAATTGGTTACCAATTGTTGGGACACACATGAAGACCTACAAACATAAACATGAATTTCACACACCTCTATTTAAAGAGAATTCCTCATAACTTGAAAAGAAGTACTTATATCAATAATTCTACGTACACACTTATCATGAAAAGGGCCAAACTTAATTAAAAGCTAAAATACACTCAAAGTCTACATTGTATCTTTAGAACTAATTTTCTAAGAGTGTTATATGTCTCATCTCATGAAGTCATCTTTCAGGTTGAAAATGATTCAATTTATGTATATTAAAGTTCTAATTGAATTAAAAGAAAGATTGTAACTCTGTCCAACCATACAAAAATGTAGGTTGTAAAAAATCCCAAATGACAAAAGTGTAAAAGACATCAGATGATAAGTTTTTTCTAAAACCATCGTAAAAAATCTCACATAGAATAAATATTAAACGTACCCCAAATTAGATTAGATAAACTAATATAGTTCACGTGTTTCATTCTCTATCTCTTAGGTCCTTTTGATGTACAAAATAACATATAAGATATAAAATAACTATCATATCTTGTCTTAGTTCACTGTTTTGATGAACAAACATGATAAAATAAATTATTCCTAAAATTGTCATCTCATATCTCTCTATTATAATTTTTGTCATGAATATGAGTTATGTTAGTGTAAAACCTATCTATTTTGTTTTGTTAAATATAAAAGTTAATGTTTAAAATTGTTAATTTTAAAAATAAAATAATTAATTTATTTGTTATATTTTATGAATGTACTAAACATGTTGTAAACTATATTTTTGAATGTAGTTTTCAGTTATGATGGTGATTCTGATTTATTATTCATTGTTAATTACCTCTGTTTTATTAAGGGGTAAGGATCCAATTATCATATTCTAGATAAATGATGATGGGTCTTACAGTTAGAAACTAACATAGTTGGATAAGAACAATAATTTACTCCGTTACCTTATAAAATACATTTTAAAATATACAAATTATAATCCAATAAAATTAAATATAAATTAAGAAACAATAGAATTTAATATAAAATTGAAAAATAAAATATACATAATAAATTTTAAACACATGTTTGTTTTTATGATAAAGGTAGTTTTATAATTTTGTATAATCTAGTAAATTATTATAAAAAAATTTAATAAATTAGGGTTTAGGGTTTATAGTTTATAACCAATCTTGTGTATCCAATATGTGTGTTTGTGTCATTGGATGAATATTAATGTCATTTTCGTCCTCCCTAAACCCTAAACCCTAAATCTCTCATGTCCCCAATTTTTTTATTTCAATTAATTTATTCAAATTTATGTCAATGTGTCACACAAACACAATAAAATCAAATAAATTCATAAAACAACACTATCAATCACAGATAAATACCAAAAATAATTTCAAAGATTATAAGTGATTAAATTTAACTATATATGTTAGTGTCGAATCTAACATTGAACATGTCTTCATTCTTAATCATCGGTGTTTCATATGAAATCACAATTTTTAGATAAAATTGTAGGGTTAAAAAGCAAATATAGAGAGAAAATCATGACACACATGTGCAGAGGTATTCAACAATATGAATAGAACAAGCAAGACATCTCATTATATTTTTATATGAGCGAAGTACTCTCCAATTACTATTTCTCAGCTTCAATATAGTTTGATGGACAAATAAGCTATATAAACACATCTTGCAAAAATTATGACCACGAGATGTTCTCACAATGGAAGTCATGATATTCTTGCATAATATATATATATAATAATAATAATAATAATAATTTAAATATAAATTTAGTCGCTAGAAATATAGTTACTTTTTATTTTAATTATTGTAATTCTTTTTTTTGAATTTAAACCTTACAAAATGAGATATCGTTGTTTTTAGTCTCTACCGTTAATTAGACGTTAAAAAAAACACAAAAGTAATGGATTGACACATCAAAAGATGACATTTACTCATCATTTCATTAAAAACATTTCTGGAAAAAAATAGTTCATCTTCTTCACTAATTAATTAAAATCAAAACAAAATGGATTTCCCTAAAAACTGAAAACATTGTTTATATTTTTCACAACTTGGTACCATTTTAACTCTGAAGTACTTAGTTAGGAGGTTTGATACTATGCCACCACCCGAGTGGACGAACAATTCAAATTGCTCATGTCCTCATAGATCTCATCAACTCAACTCGAGACACATATACACAACAGCCGAGATAAACATGTTTTTTATGTTAGCTCCCAATATTTGGAGGGCTATCTCCAAGTTACCTAGGAATTCCCCACTCGAATACCTCCAAGATTTAACAATATTGCCTTAAGGCTCAACACTAGACCACCACATTTTACTCATACAGTTGTACTTCTTCAAAATTACTAGGCTTGTTAAGCTCTACCTATATGATAATAAAATAATCTCCACTTCAAAAATTCTTAACATCTATTTTCTCCTATCGTTGGCCTATTCTACTCCATTAAGAGTATTATCTTTAGCACAAGTTATAATCCTCACTATTTTATCAACTATTGGGTTACTTTATAATTTTCATCACAAATTGATAAAATTACTATCAACAATCATACATCATTATCATATAAACTTATCTCAACTTTATACCATCATTATCATCAATCATACATCATCGTCACATAAACCATATTTTATTACCATCTCACATACACTCGTCTAATCAAACATATGCATAACATTTATTCAACATCCAACATCACAATAATATCAAATAATTACACATTCAACAAAATTAAATCAATCAACACCTTATAATATTTATGTCACACATTTTAATCTCATAATTTTCATATTTACACATTAATTAATTTATCACTCAAAGGGTCACAACTGCACGTAGCGAGCCCTAGATAAATAGTTGGAAAATATTTTTTCTCGTTCATCTCACAATATATTATATTCATGAACTCAAACTCCGTCTCACCCTTTACCTTATTTTGATATTTTAATACACCAATTCGAGTCCACCAGAGAAAGACCTCCATTCATTTGACTCATCGTCCTCAATTCATCCAATTCAACACTTTTTAGGTAAACGTTAAAGATAAAATATGAGAACACACTCAAAAAATTCAATTTCGAGATTGGATCAAGGAAACTTATCATAAGTCGGAAAATCAATCAGTGGATAATATAGGCACTTTTTACATGATTGTTTTGGCATTGGTTTCACTCAAGTCAAACTTACGGTGAAGAAGAACGATTCACATGATTGAATGGAAATCGTTTTGGTGCATTTTTGTTTGAGGGACATTCTGCTTTGTAGTGTCCTAATTTGTTGCACCCCAAGCATGTAACTTGACTCTTGTCAACATCTGTTTTAGGAATTCTGTTTTGAAATCCCTTCTTAATTTGATCCCTTTTTCTCATCATTCTCTGTATTCTTCTAGTGAGAAGCGCAATTTCATCAACATCTTCTTGTTCATTTTCTTCTGGTTCTTCCTCTAGTTGTGTTGTGATTTTTTCTTGAGATGCTTTTAGTGCTACTGTCTTTCCCTTCTAGACTGGTTTGTCTTCTTGCAGCAGTACTTCATGTGCTCTTAGTGCTCCAATTAATTCTTCCAGAGGCAGTGATTCAAGGTTCTTGGCTTGGCTTATAGCCGTTACCATTGGTCTCCAAATAATTGCAAGGCACCTCATGATCTTTCTTACTCTTTCTTGTACTGTGTAAGCTTTGCCAAGGAAATGCATTTCATTTACTATTGTAGTAAATCTTGAGTACATTTCATCAATGGTTTCTCCTTCTTGCATGTCGAACAGTTCGAATTTCCTTATGCCAATGTCTATTCTTATTTCCTAGACATGGCTCGTTCCTTCATGATGAGTTTGTAGTGTATCCCAAACATCTTTTGCAGTTGTGCATTCATCTACCCTTTCATTTTCTTCCCTGCTTAAAGCACATGATAAGAATAGCTGAGCTTTAGAATCTAAAAAAGTACCTTAGCTTTATCATCTGTTGTCCAATTTGCTTCTCTTTTCAAGGCATAGTTTGAGTCATTTTGATCAACTCTTGGTGTGAAATCTCCATCTATAATGATGCGCCATATTCCTGTGTCTTGAGACTTTAAGAACAGCTGCATTCTGTTTCTCCAAAAGTAGTAGTCTGATCCATCAAAGAATGGAGGTCTGTTTGAGGATCCTCCTTCAACAATGTATTTTGCTTTCGACATTTTTCTAGATCTTTACTCTAACACTTGTTAGGTGTTTTTAAACTTTCTAGAGACCGAGCTCTAATGCCAATTGGAGTAACAGTGTCGATTTACAAGAAAGGGGGGGGGGTTGAATTGTAAATGCACTTTTAAAAATTCCTACTAAAACTGAAGAAAATAACTCAAGATTGATCTTAGTTAGGAAAGCAGAAAACAGATAACGTTCTTGGTTTTAGTTGTAAAACGGAGAACGTTCCTTGATTAGCTTTAAACAGAAAATCAGTTTATATCTTATCTTAGTTAATCAATTCAGTATAACAAATAAAGAGATAGAGAACAGAATACCACAAAAAGATTTATCCTGGTTGACCCAATGTGGGTTACGTCCAGTCCTCACGCTGTGAGATTTTCCACTAAGTGTTTAAAACAAAGAACCTTCTTGATCTTACAACACCTAGTATAGATCAACCTTGATCTATTTCCACCTCTATTACTTTCCACCCAGAAAGAAATAGCACCACCTATCTAACCTTGATAGAATGTAATCTTAAACAAACTATAAAGAAACTCTTATATTTTGAGTTTTTACAATTGAATTGTTTTTTATAGAATATGATATTGCTCAACTCTTGTTTAAGAATAGATTCTTTACAAAGGATCTAATGATAATTTTGCAATCTGATATATGAATATACAGCAACAGCTGTTTTGCGAATGCAGAAAGTAAGATTGCCTCTGTTTTTGCAGAATTTCAAGTTTAAGTGTGATTGATTTATGGATTTCTCAACACTTGGATTTCTTGCCTTCATACTCGATAATGGCCATCTATTTATAGGCTGAAGAAGCACTGGATGGGAGTACAAAAGAGCTATTGGAGAGGCTCTGCTTTTTTTTTTTTTGGCTTAAGGCAATATTTCATAATAAATTAATCATGCTATGACATAGCCCTTTTTTAACTTTTTGGTTTAGCATTTAAAGCAATCCTGTACTTTTCTGACATAGTCCTTGATGTTTCTTCATTGATCTTGGATGATACATTCTCCGTCTTGAGTCTTGAGTGTAGCTAAACAAGATTGGAGAAGAATTGCAAACTGAAACAGAGCAGATTGCAGGTCTACTGTTGCTGTGCAGAAAATGAAGAACGATAAACGTTCTTGGTTTTTAGAATGAACGATCTTGAGCTTAAATAATCATTCTGGAGTTCCCGTTTTAATCATTTTGGATTTGCTTTGCAATTGTCTTGTCATGTGTCAAGATTGATTGAGCTTTCTTGACATTTGAATTTTTGGAGTTCTACAAGCTGTCATGACTTTTGTCCGTCTTTGAGTCATTTTATTTTTGAGATCAAATAGTCTTTTTGAGCTTGGATGAATCCTACTTGTTCCTTGTCATGTACTAATTAGATATGAATAAATATCCTGGGCAGATTCTTTGTTAAGAATGTAGAAAAGATTTGATCAACATGTTGTGATGAACAATTCTTGAAGCTGGCGATCATTCTCTGTTTTGATGCAGAATGATCTTGTTGTTGTTTTCTTAATTAACCTTTGTTTGTTTTCATCAAAACTTTATAGAGTTTGTCTCAACATCAACGACTTATAGGTTTTTAAGTTAGAAATTTGAAATAGTTGACTTGTAGCGTTAAGGTGTTGAAGTGCTTCAATAGTTTGTAAGTTTTAGGCTGGAAGTTGAGAAGACTGACATGTAGTGTTAGATGTTGTAATTCAGATTTGAATTAGTGGATAAATTCTTTTGTGTGAGGGGACTAGATATAGCTGCCACGTTGGTAGTGAACCAATATAAATCTCCGTGTTTCTCCCTCTACTATGTTACTTTGTTTTATGTTGCCTCTGATCTGTTATATATATCCTAGTATCCCGAATCACATTTTTGAAAAGAAGTTTTTAATAAGGCAAAATACAATTCAACCCTTTCTTCTTGTGTTTTTGTACCTTCATGGCTGATTTACATTAGTTCTAATAATTGTTTTTGAGAGGATATTTCATTTATACTTTTCGTTTGATGAGTTCACAACTTTTTCATAATTTCTTCTTAACACATTGCCTTTTCCATTCTCTCTCACTCTTTTATAATGAATTGAGTGAGTTTTTCTTAAATATAGAGAAGAGGTGTTCGTTGAGGATATTACCATTGGAAATCTTTGATCACCATTTAAGGCATATCAGTCTTAAATTTATATATATATATATATATATATATATATATATATCTTCGTAAATGATTATACATATCTTGCTATAAGGATAGGGAAGTAGATGATACTATGATTAGAGCATGTTTTAAAGACTCTCAAACAAATAACATGTTCAAGATGTCTATCAAAGGATGCACACATGTTTTTTCTTCTTTGGAGCTTTGACTTTCATCAGAGCGTACAACATTTGTAGTACCTCAATTTTTTCCGAGTAATTAAAAATTATTTGAATAATAATAATAATATATCTAATAAATATTTTGCAGTTGTTCTCAGAAATCTAAAAAATTTAGTATTTTACCATTCAAATTTAAATATATACCAAATTTAAAACAAAAATAAAACAACACAATTCTAATTTTTTTTTTACTTTTCATTATTTGGATTGCAAACCCACAAAATACATTACAGGTACAGTCAACATGTCTTTATTGTTAACCAGCCTTTCTTCTTCCCTCCTTCAGTTTAGGCCTCTTTCCTGTCAAACACCAAAACAATTTTTTTTTCTCAGTAAGCAAGTTTCCTTGCATATGTTACTCTTTTGTCTTGTTTGCTTTGTTAAGATCTCTATTATAAACTGGTTATTTCACAAATTTGATTTACTTTGTAACTTAATAAAGAGATTACTTGTAACACATAGAAAGCCAGAAAAAAATATTCTTTCCTAAAATCATGCTTTGCTTAAAACTGTTACAAAAACAATGTAAAATCCAATTTAATTTTTGTTGAGTAACAATACAAAATCCATAACCCGTTTTTATCTAATGAATGAAAACATTAGTCGTTTCCCCTATAAATTGAGACAAACAGAACTGAACGAGGACGGGAATTTTCTAAAAAAAATCTGTAAACGAGAGAAAGGTAGAAGAGAGAATTGTTTTTAGATAAACATATCTTACCCATAACAAACTCAGATCTATCAAACCCAAATCCATCAAACCCATATCCATAGCTACAAGGATATTCAAACCCATTTTAACAACACCGACCAGAGAGACGGCCGCACACCATCTTCACCCGCATCGGAAAGACATGCATTTTCTCTTTCTTTTGTTTAAAATTGTATAATTTTGTTAGAAGATATAAATTATAAAAATAAATCAAAAGATGAGTTTTTGTTCATACTGGTTTGGCTAAAATGTTGTGTGTTTGAAATGGGTGTGAGGTATTTTGCTTGGTTTGGCTAAAATTTTGTGTTTGAAATGGGTGTGAGTATTTCGCTTGAGAAGATTGTGTTGTGTTTGAAAATTTAAGATCCGTTTCCCCTGGTTTGGTTAGACATGGGTAGTGCATTAATTTTATTAATTTATTATTTATGTCTAATATAATTGATTATGTTTATTATCAAAAATTATGAACACAATTAACTAGTAATAAATATCCTTTATTTTACATTATAACAATTTTTCATTTATTTACAAAATATGTTAAAAGAGGATTACATTTATAATTAATATAAAAATGTTTTTTTTTATTTAATAGATTAAGGTGTAAGTCCATACATTTTTATTTTTTCTATTTTATTTTCGTGTTTATCACTAATTTTATTTCGAAAAATCATTTAAATTCATTTAATATTCAGTATTTTTATTTATAAAAAAATAAAAATAAAATTATAACAAATTTTTCATTAAAAATTAACTAGATGTGTTATCTTTTTAATCTTTGAGTTATTAGAACACAAATTGTGACAACTTTGTGGTTCTAAATCTCATCTTCCCAAATAAATTGATAAATTAATAAATTAAAATCATAACCAAATTAATAAGTAAAAATTATTAAAAGTTGACTAAAAATAAAATCTTTTAATCCTGGAGTTATATAATACAAATTATATATTTTGATAACTTAAAATTTATTGTTAAATTTAATTAATTATTATTATTATTATTTTTAATCTTGGAGTTGTTAAGACACAAATTAAAGTATTTGTTGGTTTTTAACTCAATTTAAAAATAAAAAATAAAATATTCTTAAGAGGATTAAATTAGATGTGACATCTTTTTACTCTTTGAGTTTTGAGACACGAGTTGTACAATTCGATCGTTTTGAAATTCATATTTTAAAATAATTATTCAAATCAAGCAAGTTTTCATTATGTTCGTCAAAATTAACTTTTTTTAGATAACAAAATGCAATTTATTTAAAAGCAATTAACACATCCACATTTTTCTACCAAGAACTATGTAGCTTTGATTTATCCATCGCACCGAGAGATACGTAGGAGCAAGATCACACTCTTGTCAAGCACAAGAATAAAAAAAAATTACTTTTTTTTTTTACTTTTTTTTAACACACTTTTATCTACAAAAATCATATTTATAAAAAATAATTTATATTCATGTTTAATAATAAAGAGAAATAAATATGTTTAAGTTGATATAATTTTGCACAATTAATTATAGGTAACCGTATTTTAACGGATGTCGTAGGGTGCTAATATCTTCCCTACGCATAATCGACTCTCGAACTCAAAATCTGGTATCAAAGACCATTTTTTTATTTTTAAGGGTTTTCCAATATTTTCCCTAATTTAAAATAAATTTTGGTGGCGACTCCATTGAATTCGAGGAAAACTCGAAATTTTAGGCCGCGACAACATTAATTAGATTCAGATGATCAAATGCTTGAAATGATGATGTGATTATTAAAGGCAAACGACCACTTGCTTGTTAACCTTATCAATGGCAGATTATCACTTGTTTTGTCAAGCTTATTAAAGGCAAATGATTACTTGTTTTATCAATCTTATCAAAGGAAGAAGAATAGAACATAGATGTGTTCAGTAAAGACAATTGAAACATAACATGTCATGTATTTATAGATTCACTAGAACCAAAACATGGCTAGCATTATTGAAGTCAACCAACATAGAGTGTCGCGTGTCAGAGCGCTTGCATCAAAGTTAGACAATTGGAGTGAAGTAGAATCTTGTTGTTCATTTGTCTTCATCCAATCACCAGAGGATAAAGCTTATATTAGAACGCATACTTTGTAATGTTTGTCTTTGAACTATATAATGCAATACTTCTTATTGCTATATTATGACTAGCTCAATTTAGCAAACATAGTTACTTGTTTATTAGGTAATAATGTTCTTTGTGTTTAAAACACTTACATTATTATCTCAAATTTACTTGTAATTTATTATACGTTACAATAGATAATCATTAATACAACTTTTTGTCTTATAACTTAATCTATACACTTAGTAAATACAATAAAGGGATGATTGTTTTTTATTTGTTTATTATTTTAGCATTAAAACATCAATCATAATTTTAGCTAACACCCTTTTTGCTATAACAAAACCATCTTTAACAAGTGTTGCATCTAGCATCATTTTAATCATCAAATCTTAATCCTAAACCAAAAACATGAAATTGAGACGTTAGACTTAAAAGTCTTATACATATTGATACTTTAAGTTTGGAGATCATTCAAACAACAATTTTTTTTTTTAAAAGACTATAAAATCTTTGAACTTCTTCATTAGGAAGTCCATCAATGTTGTCATATTGATCTTCATGGAATAACAGATTAACTCCAACAATATCCAAAATCATATTGTTGATCACCTCAAAATGCTAATAATTATAATAATCTACACCTAACATGCCAATACTACTTGAAGGACCTATGCTATTCTCCACACGTATACTAGTATTAGGTGCCATTGGAAACTCTTCTCCATGATTAGTCCAAACCTAGTAGTTAATCACAAATTTATCTTCATATAAATGCATTTTTATTTAATCTTCACTCTTAAAACATCTACATTGACATAAACAACATAGACATATCATCCATATTTATCTTCAACAATTTTATGTACTCTTGTAAAATTGAGAAACTATTCAACCTAGTTAGAAATTTTTTGTTTAAGACACTTCCTTCTAGACAAAGTCCTATCATACATCCAACTACGGTCCTTTTAAAATTAATTACAACATTAATTTATTTATCGATCTATTTTAGTTAAAACATGGATAATGGGTATGGGTACGGGCACTTAGATATCCAGAGGGTAAGGGTACACATATTAAAGTTGATAACTAATAGGATACAAGTGTGGGGATGTGTATCTTTTAAACTGTGGATATGGAGACGACTACTATAGTACCCTATCCATTGCCATCCCTACATGCTACAAATTACTAAATAATAATTTATGACATACTTTATATAACAACCCTACTCCTTAAATAATTTGAAAATTTTCTAATTAATGTATTTGGGAGTTTTAATTTAGTGAGTTATATTTAAAAGAGTAGTAAAACTAGAATTTTATGCAAGTTCCCATTTGGATCCAACACTACCAAACCAACCCACTCAAAAAGGATAGAAAGACAAATACTACCACTCAAACATACAACACATACACACACAAACACATACATAATCTGAATTTCTTCCCTTACTTCTATCCGCCACTTCTTCATCCTTTTCTTAAAGCACAAAAACTCCCTCTCCATCAAATTTTTCATTCTCTTCGAATTTCACATCACAAACAACTACAATTACTCTCACATCCTTATCAAAACAACTTTCAACCCTCAACTCAAACACATTTCGTACATCTAAAATATAATACATATGCATGCACCATCCTAAACCGCATTCATTCTACATCAATATCAAGTAGTGGAAATTAGAAGCAAAGATCATCTTGAACCCTAAGAGAAACATCATTGAAAGAATAAGTACCAAAGCCCTATAGCCAAGAAGAAGTGAGTTCCTTTTGTTTCCTTTTTTGCATGTGGTTTAATCTATTTTTGCATTTAATGTTGGGAATTTGGATATTTTAGTGGAAGAAAATCTGATTTTGATTTGGGGTTTAAAACTTTGGTGATTTCAAATAAGTGAGGAAATTTGTAACATGTTAAGAAATACTACGCTCTTCCTAGATGATTGAATGTATTGTATGTGATATGATTTATGTAATGTATTTCAATATTGAGATGATTAAACTTGTTTGCATATGGTGCATTTCTCTACTTTTGTACATAAAGTTCCAAATTCACAAAAATTCTCTAAGAGAAAATAATTTCGCTGAGCGAATTCAACCATGTGACCAACATGGTTGCTTTAGACTTGAATTCACTAAGCTAATTTGATATATTAGAAAGCTTGAGTTTGAGATTCATAGCAAATATTTAATATTAATGTTTAATAGTTATTGTGATTGTAATTTAGTTATATTTTATAAGCGTGAAACTTGATTTGTAACATTGTATTTATATATCTATAATGACTTGTCTTGTGGCATTAGACTATAATGATATTAACTTGCAATATTCTATATTATTTTCTAGATAAGTCACGTGGAATGTTACAATTGGTATGAGAGTCAATCGAACCTTCTGTACAGTGATTAGTTAGTTTTTTTTTTTTTGTCAACTTTATTTTTTCACAATTAGTTCAAATTATCACTTCACTAAATATTAAGTCTGATAATCTTAATACATGTGTGTAATATGTGCAATTATGACGACGATTCCAAGATGACATCATAGTCGAGTAACCTGATATTTAGTAGGTGAGTTTTCAACATATATAAAATAAGGATTATCAAAGTATTTTAAATTTTTGTAGAACTCAACAACAATTGTTTGTAACAATTAACAACATATATTAATTTCATTAGTTTGACTAATGTTTTTTAAAAAATAGTTAGATTAAAATGAATGCATTTTACAATTGTTTCAAAATTTTGTTTATCACATATATGTAATTAATGTAGTTTTAATTATTTTTTTTAATCAAATCTACTGACAATTTGAAATATGAACTTTTGAAAATAATATAAAAACATTTCATATGTATAATATTACATATTTCACAATTAGAAGAATATTATAAATTTGCTTTCTTTTTCAAAAGTATTATTTTGCCGCCAAAACAAAATTACCATTTCTTAATAAAATAATATTTTACTAACATAATAAATCATAATTAAAAAAATATGACTACAAAAAAAAGATAACATTTATCAACATTTTAATTTGAGTACAAATTTTATGATATAAATATTTTACTACCACTTTTTTTTTAAACGTTACAAACATTAATGCTCTAAAAATATTTTATATATAACAATTTAACTTCTTTTTTTTGAATAATAATATATAATATAATAATCTATATTTAAAATGCATTACATACTAATTTGTTACAAGGTAATGTCTAATTTAAAGTTTATTAACAAATAACAACTTGTAACAATCCACTTAATTAAAATAAAGATTTAAAATATATTAACATAAATTTGGAAGTAATGTATTTTATTAAAAATGATAATATACAAAAAGGGTAACAAGGGAATTGTCCAAAGGTCAAAATAGAGAGATCTCATTCTTTTCCCTCACTTAAGTCCTTCCTGGGGAAGAATCTGGAGCAATCATCTCATTCTTTTCTTTTTATGTCCTAAAAATTTGGGAGAACATCCCCAAACTCTAGTGTTCATCATCTTCCTCAACTCCTTTATGTCTCTTTCCTTTTCAAAATCTCAAGAAACATTAGTTTACTAAACTTCATAAGACTAACCCTGACCCATTGCACGCACGAGTTCAACCCCTAACTTTCAATAATCAACCAAATCACATTAAAGAGAAGAAAATCAACAAGAAAAAACTCCAAAACAATTGGATTAAGATGCAAATACTAGAAAGGTAAAGAGCTGAGAAAGTAGATAAATACTCCAAATCAACTCAAATTGAAGGGGAAAACTTCCATAGAAAACCGTGAGTTATGTTACATTAACTTCTTTTAGCATGAAGGTTATGGGAATTCATTCATTGAAATTCTTTACTTCTTATCAGAATCCGTTTTAGGGGCATTATGGGTTAGAAGAACTTAGAGCATGAGGAAAATGGAATTTTTAGCATATAAGTGTTTTGAAATTCCACCAAAATGATTTAAAAATGTCATGCATGCTGTTTGTTTGATTTTTGTATGATTGTTGCATTAGAAATTTAGGAACTCTCAAGATTTTAAGTAAATAAATGTAGTTTAATGTGTGATTCTTGCCATTGATGGCAAATGTGTGTGCCTCAGACGCTCTTTCATATCTGCCTTTGTAGTTTTGCCTCTAGGTGTTATTATGCAACTTTTGGTTTTTACATCTAGTTGTTGTTTCAGAAACCTATGTATTATTATCTCTAATAATTATTTTCTATTTTGCTTCCTCTGATTCCTAACTCATGATTTTGAGCATACTACCTCTGATGATTAACTTATGTTTTTGGGCATGTTGCCTCTAATGCTACTTCTCAAATTTGAGTATTTTTGCCTTTGATAGATGTTTTATGGTTTCATGTATTTTTCATTTGGTAAATTACTTCTATTTTTGCCTCTATTAAAATGCTTATATTTTTCCTTTAATAATACTCTTCTATTTTGCCTTGGATTTTTCTTCATTTACTTTGCTTCTGATTTTCTCATTCCATTTTGCCTCTAGTGTTTCTCTTTTAGCTTTCTTCTGATCATGTTGCCTCTAATCCAAGTTCATTTGATTATGTTGCCTTTGATTTAAGTTCCTCCAATCATGTTGCCTATGATCCAAGTTCCTCTGATCATGTTGCCTTTGATCCACGTATCCACTGATCATGTTGCCTCTAGACATGTATCATATGATTCTTCCTTTGATCATGTATCTTCTAATTCTTCCTCTAATCATGTATCCTGTTATGTTGTCTCTGATCACGTATCCTCTAATGCTGCCTCTATTCACATATCCTCTGATGTTATCTATGGTCGCATATCCTATGATGTCGCTTATAGTCATGTATCCTCTGATGTTGCCTCTAGTCATGTATCCTTTGATACTTCCTGTAATCACATGTCCCTTGATTCTTCCTCTAGTCGCATATCCTTGGATGTTGTCTCTAGGCCACGTATCCTCTGATGTTGCCTCTATTCGCACATCCTTTGATGCTACCTCTGGTCATGTATTCTTTGATGTTGCCTCTGGTCACAAATCCTCTAATGCTGCCTCTGGTTAGGTATCCTTTGATGCTGTCTCTGGTCACGTATCCTCTTATGTTGCCTCTGGTTAGGTATCCTTTGATGCTGTCTCTGGTCACGTATCCTTTGATACTACCTCTGGTCACAGATCCTCTAACAATGCCTCTAATATGTTACTCGATAATGTGTTGCCTCTAGTAAGGACTTTTGCCTCTAGCTAAGTATACTTTTGGTTCTCACTCCTGATCAGGGACATATTATTTAATTCCTACTTAATTTTCAATATATTACTAATTTATTTATCAGCGTTATGGATGAATGATACATTACAAAGGCATTACATGCATAACATCTCAAATGCATTACATTCTCATTAAATAGATCATGCATGATCTTATTCTTAGTGGGACATTGAGCTTTGTTCCAGGCATGAAACAATAGGCAGAGGAGAACAATTAGGATGTTGGTTGGGGTTTGGTTAGACCATATTTACCAATCATGACTCAATTATCTTGGTGACCAACATCAAGATATTGGGCGACTTTTCCTTGTTTCAAGGAAAAGATTTAAGGTCACCCATAGTTTTCATAATCATACTGAAAGAATGATTTCAATTAAGCTTTTATGAAAAAATGAAGTAAAAAGCTTCATCATGAGATGCATCATAATTTAACGTTTTTATGCATATTTATGAAATAAATATTTTAAAACTATCCCTTTCTTTATTTTTTGAACTCACTGAGATTTTATCCCACTCTTTTTATTTTTTATACATTAGCAGCTGAAGGTAACTAATGCTCAGTCCCAATACCATAGAATACCAAGTATTGTTGCTGCAATTTAATTAAATAGTTCATTAAATTGAATTGTAAACTATGTTGTTTAAATGTAGTTGCCAGTAACTTTAATTATGTTTACGATTGATCTGTAATACTTGTTTTTGTTTATTGAGGTGTATGAATTCAATTGTCAAATTTTAGATAATTGGTAATGAGTTTTACACAACACTTTACAATCAATATAATAATATCACTGTTAAAATGAAAAATTAAATAATATTCATTAAATAAATAAATTCAAATAAAAGTTAAACATTAAAAAATAAACATAAAGTAATACGTTCCGAAACTCAAGAGAGAAGTAAAAAATCAATCTATTTCTTCTAAACACACATGTAGATAGAGAGAAAATGTTTTGATAAGAAAATGTAGATAGAAATTTAGAGAGAAGTTAGAAGTAAGAAATGAAAAGAATACTATTAGAATGGGAACTGGTCTATTTGAAGTTTGTTGCAGCCTGAGCGGCCATTTTCGTATTACCTGGGAGTAAACCTTCTATGTATAGTAGTTTTGGTCTCCAAGTTATTAGGTAACTAAAGCCCTTTGATTGACCCCTGCATTTAGGTCTTATTCTGATTTGAGAGTCATTACAACTCAATCAAGATAAAGAATGTTGAGAGCTTTCTTTATGAGTAAAAGTTCTTATATATATACAAAAAGATATTGTAATGATAGAAGGAAGAAAGTAAAATATGTAATAAGAAAATAATGATATTGTAATGATGGAAGAGAAAGAGTAAAATGATGTATTTTTGAAAGAGAGAATGTTTGAGTTAATAATTTGACTGTGATGCAAATTGACAATTTTAACTTTAAAATTAGACATAGAAAAATTTGAATATAATATATGTATAGGTAGTTTTGTTGATATATAAAATGATTAAAAAGATAATAAAATTTGGAGATAGCATTGTAGTGTTCATTTCCTTTAGAGCGCCAGACATTGATTTGTATATCATTTGTCTTTTAACGCTTTCACTAGAAAAGTAGATTATCATGTAGTTGTTACAATGATTCTTATTGTTATATTTTAACTTGTTCTATTAGGAAACACAATTACTGGTTTATTAGGTGATATTATTCTTTATAATATAAACCTTAAATTATGTCTAACTTACTAATAACTTAAAATAGATAGTCATTGATATAAATTTTTGTCTTCTAACTTAATCTGCATATTAGAAGATATAGTTAGGGGATAATTATTCTTTATTTTTTTATTTTGTTATCATCAAAATGTCACCTAGCAGATTGTAACTAAAATCATTTATGCACTAACAAATAAAATATGAAAAAGTAAAAGAGAGAAGAAAAATATAACATATAAAATAAAAATATATTTATAATTATACTTTTAACTTTAAAAAGCAAAAATGTTAATTTTAATTTAAAAATAGAAAAAATAATTCCAACCTATCTTGTTGATATATGTATAGGAAATATATCAAGAATGATGGTGCATTATAATGAGAGATGCGATAATTCAATCGCGATTATATATTTATAGAATTTGATTAATAGCTAGGCTTTATCATTTTTATATATTATTGTAACATAGAATAATACTTATGACACACTATTTATCATATTTTCTAACACATGTTGTTTGATTGATTAAAATTCATATGGTTACATCAAATTTATATGGACCCACATGATTGGTGGGATATATGAGAATTTTAACCAATCAACTCAAATGTGTTAGAAAGTGTGTTAAATAGTATGTTGTTAGCACTCCTCACACAACATATTGTCTCATTTGGTATGCTTCTATGTGAGGATATATAAGTAAGAGGAATTTTAATATGAGACATGACAAAGTTTAGATCATACAATTGTATATGGATGATCATGATTGAGACTCTATTTGGTTAGACAAAAAAAAAGAGCTTATAGATTATAGTTTATAAATTATAAGCTCTATTTGGTAAAATTCATTTATGAGATTATAGCTTAATTATAACATTTTTTGATAAACTAATTCACATAACTTATTAGCTTATAACTTATCATATTTTCTTTCAATTTTATCTGTATTATTGTAACTAAACGTCATTTTTATCCTTTATAATTTATTTATTAAAATTTAAAATAAATAATTTTAAAATTATTTATAAATAAACAATTTATGTAATTAAAAATTTAAATACGAATAAACAATAACTTATATGTAAATAATTTAAAATAAATAAACTATCTAAATAAAAAAAAATATTTGATTAATAAATAATTTATTTATTATAATTTTAATAAAATAGATAATTGAATAAAAATATATCAAATTGATAAATTTTAAATTAATAATTTTAAAATATTTTAAATATTAATTGATAAAAATCATTTTTAATTAAATATATTCCTTTATGTCATTTATATTTTTTAAACTAATGGAACTATTAATTTTACCAAACACTCAATTAGCTTAATCACTAATTTTAAATTAAGCTATACACTACCAACTAATTTTACCAAACAAAGTATGAGAGTGTCACATGACTCACTAAGTCACATGACTTTTTATTTTAATTTTAACAATGGCTAAACTTCATTCTTTTTACATCAATTTCTTTTAATATATTTATGTTCTACTTTCTATATATACATATAATGAGTTAGGGTTTTGACACTCGATGTAACATTCATTTTACTTATATATTATATTAAATAACTATCAACTTATTTGAATGTATTGAATATTTTGATTTACAATTCTTTAATTTGTTTGAGATGACTACTGTGAAAATTATAGTAGAATTTAAAAATAAAAAGTTTATAAAATATTTTATATATCATGTTCATTTCATTTACAAACTTTTGTTTTGTTTGAGATGACTAATACGTAGATTATACTGAGATTTACGAATAAAAAATTTGTAAAATATTTTACACCAAAATTCAATCACAATTATATATTCCTATAAAATCATTTAACTTTATTACACTTAAAACAAAATAAATAATTTTTATTAATTGTGAATATAAACAAGTTTTAGATGTATTTTTTGCACTCTTTAAATTAAAATATTAAATTAATTAAAGATAGAAAAAAAAAAATAGCAGACGGGGATGTTTGTTTTCGTTTCGGTGGAGTGTGATTGAAGAACGTACAAGTAAGTTTAATAACTAATAAGCCAACGAGAAGATAACAAGAAAAGAATATCAGTTACTAACCCAAAGATAGTGAGGGGGTTAGATTTGGAATCGCATCTTCTAACTGATTCACCAAAAGCAAAAAATAAAAAGTCACAATTGAAATCGCTGTATTTTCGAGTGTAATTTAGGGTTTCATGTTGTTGTGAATTTAGCGATGAAGGAAAGTAACGGTAAGAACAGTGTTGAAAAACCAGATCAAGATCAAGATCTAGGACTCTATTTCTTGGAATTGTGTCGAAGAAAGGCGAAAGAAGAGTTGGAAGATTACGACGGCGATGATGATGATGACGAGAAAGAGGAATCGCCAAGCGAACTCAACACTATAAACAGTTCGGGAGGTTTTGTTGTTGTTTCTACGGATAAACTTTCAGTGAAGTATATGAGTGTTAATCTTCATGGTCATGATGTTGGTGTTATTCAAGCTAATAAAGTTGCTCCAATAAAACGTCTTGTTTACTATTTCGAAATTTTTGTTAAGGATGGTGGTAATAAAGGTCAAATTTCCATTGGTTTTACTTCTGAGAATTTCAAGATGCGTAGACAACCTGGGTAATTCATCTTGAAGATGTTTTTTTTTTTTTTTTTTCATTTCTAGTTTTCACTTTTAATTGCAAAAAAACTGGCTCCAGTTTTCGTTTATAATATGGTTGTTTTTGTGAATCAATTGGGTAAGAATATGTTCATAATTTTTTGGTTTGAGACAATGTTTTATATTTTCATTTCTTGCTGTCACTTTTAATTGTAAAATTGGCTCGTGTTTTCACTCTGTTTATGTTAATCAATTGGATGAAGATATGTTTTTAGTGTGATTATTGTTACTGTTGTTGTTGTCTGTTTGATTTGAAATACCCGTTCCTATTTTCGTTTCTTGTTTTCACTTTTAATTGTAAAACTTTCTTGTGTTTTCGCTCTGTTTAGAATTACATTGTTTATGTGAATCAATTCAACAAGGATATGTTTTTAATGTAATGTAATTGTTGTTACTGTTATAAGTGTAGCAGAGATATGAATACTGTGTTGGATGTGTGGAAAGACTAGACGAGATATGATTAAGAATGAAAGCACTGGAGAGAGAGAGTTGGGGTAGCACCATAGTAGAAAAATGGTAGAAAGTCGGCTTAGGTGGTTTGGGCATGTGGAGGAGAGGAGACATGTTGATTATTTAGTGAGGAGAGTAGATCAAATGAAGTATAGTCAAATCGTTAGAGGCATGGGAAGACCTTTGTTGTTGTCTGCTAGATTTGAGCAAATATTATGCTTTCATTTCTTAATTTCACTTTTAATTGCAAAACTGATCCCTGTTTGTAACATTGTTTTTGTGAATCAATTGGATGAGGATTTGTTTTTAGAGTAATTGTTGTTATAGTTGTTGTCTGTTTGATTTGAGAAAATGTTTTCAATTTTCATTTCTTGTTTACACTTTTACTTGCAAAACTGCCTGCTGTTTTTCACTAAGTTTGTCGTAACATTGTTTATCTGACGAGATTGAATGGGAATATGTTTTTAAATGTAATTATTATTGTTTTTGTGTTTTGATGATAGGTGGGAAGCTAATAGCTGTGGATATCACGGGGATGATGGTTTCCTTTATCGTGGACATGGCAAAGGCGAAGCTTTTGGTCCAACCTATACCACTGGTGATATAGTTGGTGCTGGAATTAACTATGCTGCTCAAGAATTCTTTTTCACGTAATCTACTTATTCCTGTACTTTCTCCCTTGCATCGTTGTTTTGAGAATCATTAGGGTTCTCCCTTTTACTTCATTTCCTGATGTTGTTACTTTTAATTGCAAAACTGTTCTATTGTTTTCATTTCATTTCCTTTTGAGAACAGAAAATTAAATGTAAATTAAAGCACAATGGCTTTTTTTATTTATATTTGCAATTAAATGAGGAAACTTGAAATGAAGATGGCAAATGTTTTCACAAAAGTAAACATGCCTTAGTTTTTCATGTGGTTGATTATACAAAATTATGGATAGTCTGCAGTTGCATGTTAAGTGTTAACAATGCCTTTATTCTATAATTGATTATTCTATATTTTGTTGTTTACATAATTTTTCCTGTTTCTATCCATGACTAGATCCTTTTTACTCCTTTTGTTTTATGCCAGTAAAAATGGTCAAGTTGTTGGCAAAATCTACAAAGACATGAAGGGGCCCCTTTTTCCAACCGTTGCTGTTCATAGCCAGAATGAAGAGTATGTTGTTCTGCAGTTTTTTTCTTTCCATTTCATGGACTTCTGATTCTTTATTTGTTTTCCTTATTTATTTTATAAAAATAAAGTTAGACATCCATGTTCAGTGTGTATGTGTGAAGCCGCCTATCAGATTAGAGTAGTTGATTGCACTGGAATTTATTAGTGTAAAAGCAGACACTTCATATTCAGTTTTCACTTAGAGTGTGCAAGTAGTATAACTTCTGCACACCAAAATTAATCATCACTCTTTTCTCATCTCATAGAGCTGAGCAAATGTGAGTAAGGTAGACCACCAAAAATAAAGAGTTTCTTCAACAGTACTTTTGTTTACAAATAGCAGCTTCTTTTGATCATTAGTTGAGGTGTTTAATCTCTCAGGACTGTGTTTCATTTATCTCCAACAGGGTGCTTGTCAACTTCGGGAAGAAACCATTTACGTTTGACCTAAAGGTAATAACCTTTTTCTATGTTTATTTATTCTTGTGTATATGTCTTAGCCTTAGCATTATTAATGCAATAACAGGGAAAATTTGTAACTTTGTATTTATTGAAGAGGTCACATCTTTAAATTTACTTTGAACCCAGTAATTTAGTGCAAAATTGTCTTTCATCTAGCACCATGGTATAGTATATTTTTGGTTATTTTAAAAAATGTCTACTCATATTGTTGCAAATTATAGGTTTACTTATGTTTATATCATGCTTATAATGTTTCGTCAAGCGGAAAATAATTTGTTTGTCATTTAATAATTTATTCAGAATCTTATAGTTCATGATACATTTAGATTCAAGATTCAATTACTGGCCTTTGTGATTGATTCACAATTTGATAACCATTTGGGATGAATCTGAAGCTGGTGTTGTCTCAGCTGGTTTTCTTGGGCCCCTATTAAAAATTTTGAAATTGATTTTTCCTTTTCTTATTAAATTTAATATCCTTAATGTGAAAAAAAATGCTTGTAAGTGTATATGTGAGAGGTTATCCAGTAGCGTAAGAGGTTCTCCACAGTATGCCCTGCAAGGATGGTATGTAGAGATCCTTGTCATCCATCCCATGAATCTAAGATAATACTAGGGCGGGATGATTGATTAAATAATTTCAATGTGATTTTCTACAGCCACTATGATCATTGTCACATAATCTTTTTGTTTTCTATTTCACTAAGTTAATAAAAACTCTTATTAAATTTAATATCCTTAATGTGAAAAAAATGCTTGTAAGTGTATGTGAGAGGTTATCCAGTAGCGTAAGAGGTTCTCCACATTATGCCCTGCAAGGATGGTATGTAGAGATCTTTGTCATCCATCCCATGAATCTAAGATAATACTAGGGTGGGATGATTGATTAAATAATTTCAATGTGATTTTCTACAGCCAATATGATCATTGTCACATAATCTTTTTGTTTTCTATTTCACTAAGTTAATAAAAAATCTGCTATGTACTTTTTCTTTATCACTGTTTCTCTTAATTATTTATCTTGTTGGATTAGGAATTTGAAGCACAAGAAAGAATGAAGCAGCAACTGAAAATAGAGGAAATTCCAGTGCCACCAATTGCCAGTTATGGGTGAGAGAAAATTACACTTAAACGACTTTCTTATTAAACATCTGTATCGGTATGAAAGTAAAAGAATTGTAAAACTGTAAAATACAATTGGGAGTATTTGTGAAGTACATGTTTGTAATGGATATGGATATGACTATTATTTTGAAGTGCCGTGTTTGCTTTATAACTTTTTATTTCAGTTGCAAACAGTGCTCATGAGTGTTAAAATCGAGAAAGGAGGAGGAGAATATACAGTGGAGCCGCAGTATGCCTTAGATTGAGTACTTTTTATTTATGGACTGAGATCAGATCCTGTGTTAAGAGAAATTTAAATGACAAACTTAACTACCAGAATAGATGATCCACAAAATCTAAAATACCAATATATTTCACCTTGGCTGTGTGACATTCATGGATTTCTTGGAATTCTTGGGAATTAATACTAATATAAAAGGTAATTAATAGGAATTAATATTTCTGAACTAACATTGCTTGTTACCAGAATTGTCCGATCCTACCTGCTACACTATGGTTATGAAGATACATTGAATTCATTTGACGAGGCGAGTAGGAATACTGTTCCTCCTATACATATAACGCAAGAAAATGGAAGTGATGACCAGGAAACAACATATGCATTGAATCACAGAAAGGCTCTACGGCAGGTACTTGTTTTTGTCGCAGCTTTTGTGTATCTATAAGTTGGAACGGAAGCGAGGGAATGGTAGGAATAATTTAGTTGATATGCTTTTACTGAAGTATGGAATTAGACCTCAAATTGAGCCTTGTCCTGGTGTACATGTTGAATTGGAATGTTCTAATTCTGAGTGCAGTGACATGGAATTGAAAAATGACTAATCTTGTTGTGTTCAATTCTTAGCTTAGACCCTAAGATTAAATTTTTCTAATACCAAGTATAAAAGTTAAAATCAAAATCTCATGTTCTTTTTCATATAATTTTGTTGCTTACTTTGAAAACCATTGCCTCAGCGTAAAGCAACAGCCATTTTTGCTTTAAACTGTAATCATTGTTGCTGGCACTGGTCACAACTGCTTCTGTGGTGATACTTGCCACACTGAAAAGATCTTCTATTGAATTTTGAACGTATGAGCTTTTGTGTTGTTCAGTTTCTGAATGTCATGAATTGTAAATTATAAATGAATAGGAGAGAGAGGGATAGAATGGTGTTCATATTCAAAAATTTAAAATACATGCAAAAGAGTCCTCCTACAGGGGAAGTCTGTTGGGACTTAGATAAAGGAAAGTTAGTTAGTAGTAGTTAATTGGTTCAGGTTGTTATAGGGATAATTAGTTATTAGTTTGACTGCTATGTTTGTTAGTAGGTAGTTAGGGATCCTTTGCCCCTCTTATCGTAAGTGTACATGGAACCTATAAATAAAGGTTTCATACTTTCATTTCCTTTGAAATGATCTTTTAGCAACTTTAGAAATTGAGTGGTGTAAACCGTTGTAGGAGCATATTTGCTTTTGTGATTCATTTTCTTGGTAGAGATTCTCTCCTATTATTTTTTTTTTCTTTTCTAAATATGGTGTTCTTCTAAATACTTGGAATCCAATTCTTGGGTTCCTAATAGAGTCCTCATATCTCAATTGAGGAAACACGATAATCATGTCTATATGTTAATGTTGAATGATCAACATGTCTTTCTTTACAAATATTTTGCATCTATGCAAGTTTTTCTATAAATTATTTTTACATATCCTGGCCATATCATATTCTGGATTTCCTTATTCATGTTGTATTGTACCAGTGTCATACTATTTATCTGGATTTCATAGCCTCTTGAGCTAGCATTTAAGGTTGTGTTAGGCTTAAAATCCAAATCCTAAGAATTATGATACAATGGATCGAAGTTCCAATATCTTTCTAAAGAAGTTTCATACCTTGGTTAGATTGAACCGTTGAGTTATAGTGTCAGTATCCTATCAAGTGCCTGTATTGTTATTGTTAGATATTTTATTTTTGCTGTCCTTTGTTTTGTTATTGTTAGTATGATATGGTTGCTGCATACAAACTTTTGTTATTGTCAGTTGCTGATTTATAAACTTACATGGATTGCCTCTTTACTTTGAATGAAGCTAATCAGGGATGGGGAGATTGATGTTGCATTTGGAAAATTGCGTGAATGGTATCCCCAGATTGCTCAGGTGAGGTCTTTCAGATTATAATGGTTGTTTCAAAGTTGCTTGTATTCTGACTCCAATTTGATTGATTGAAATTGCAATTAAATCTACCATAGGGTATTATATGATCTTAAATTGGTACTAGAAATTGCTTTTAGCAAAGTATTGATAGAATGGACGTTTGTAGTGATTATAGCTGATAATGCTTTGCTGCTAATTGTCATGTTCTGCTTACCATGTTGAAGTTTAAGAAATAATCACCTGTTCAAAATAGCCATATATGGCCATGTTGAATAAGATCTTTGTGTTAAAATACTTTGATCCTTTGATTATATCTCTAATTTTATTCCTTTTTATGTAAAAGATCCAAATATCATAGATCCAAGTATTATGTATGTAATACTTGATTTAATATTTCTCTTTTGTATGAATCTCATCTCTTTATTTACTTCATGAGTCATAACAATCGATTCTGGCTACTGCAGGACAATACATCAGCAATGTGTTTTCTACTTCATTGCCAAAAATTTATCGAACTAGTTCGGGTATATTTCTTTTCATATTTAGTTTTGTAACTTGGAATCCTTTACTATTTTATTCTTGTACAACATTAGTATGATAGTCTCTGCAATTAGAGTCCCTTTTTCTTTAACTTTTCTTTGTTTACATTTGATATTAGTAATTTAGTAATAAAATATGGATTTAGGCTACTCATTTAAAATTTAAATTATCTCCTGTTCGTTTAGCTTTATATAAAAAGTGTATAAGTTGTAAGACCTTGATTGATATTGCTGCATGTGATGCTTAGGTTGGAGCACTGGAGGAGGCTGTCAAATATGGAAGAATAGAATTGTCAAGTTTTTTTGGGTTGCCAGTTTTTGAGGATTTAGTTCAGGTTGATTTTCTTACTGATAATTAGTACAATTGTTGATTATTGAATCACCGTCAATATCCCTAGCCAATATCAAACTCTTAAGGGGTGTCGTAATTTGCTGCTTGAAGCTTATAATAATCATTCTAATCTTATATCACACGACATGTGAATTTTCATGTACCTACATTGTGATATGATTTAAGATTCTGTTTCCTGTATGTCTAATCATTTGTACATTAGTACAGATACTTAAATTTAACTGAAGATTCTTTATTTTATTAGGATTGTGTTGCTTTGCTGGCCTATGAACGACCATTGGAATCTGCAGTAGGTTATCTTCTAAAAGACTCACAGCGTGAAGTTGTAGCAGACACAGTAAATGCAATGATACTTTCTACAAATCCCAATATGAAAGAAACAAAAAATTGCTTGCACTCCAATCTTGAGAGGTTACTAAGACAGCTCACTGCATGTTGTTTAGAGAGACGATCATTGAGTGGAGAGCAGGGAGAAGCTTTTCAACTTCAGAGAGTGCTTAGCACTGATAAAAGAAGCTAGTGTTATATTTGTATTGATATTCTAACTCTTCTGTTCATATTACCGTAGTTTGTTTTTATGACAATGCCAAATGATCCATTCAAAAAAAGAAAAAAACAATGCTAAAGGAGCAAATTGTTCTTAGCGTCTCATCTATGTACCCTGGAGTCCCCCATCCATGTACATGTTGATTATCTTTTTTAGGAAAGGGTGGGTTCTGTATATGCATGTAAGCTTGTAACCTTTTCATAATCCAAACGATGGAAATTAGAAATTGAACAAGGCATGGTTTCAAGTTAAAAAAAAATTATACCATAAAAATAGGCAAGTATGTCTGGGTTCATATGCAAAAGCAAAACAATGTATCAGTAGTGTATATGACTTGTTCTGTTAGCAATTCCCAAATTTGATTATTCTTTTCTTGTTGAGTAAATGTTTTATTCAATCCAGTATTTTTTTTTATTGGAAATGAAAGTATGCATGTTTTTTCGTTTTTTTTTTTTAGTTTTTCTGTTTTCATTTTTAGTTATAAAATAAAATTGGTATCTTAAATTCATTCTGTGTATAAAAATCATTTTTATTGGAAAATAAACTATTTTTAAGTCAAGCTAAAAACAGGAATCAAATAAGTCCTCAAATGTTATTTTTATCGTTTAGAGGCGACAATGAAAGGTTTTTCTTTAATTCTTTTAACGATGTAAAATCTTATATTTAATTCTGTAGCATCACATATACAATTTCCCATATACAGATTCTAATTGGTTGAGTAATTATCAGTAATATGGTTCTTTAAAGAAAACTACATAAGTGACACAACATATGGCAAAAATAATGATAAAAATATCAATAGTGAGAGCAGAAACAGCTTGATCACTAAGCTTCATATTCTTTCCACCAAGTCTATCAACCATGTCTGGAACAGGTTCATAATTCTTCAATTCTATCTCATAAGGATCTTCTAATTTAATTTTCAATTTCTCTTGTTGGCGACTTGCAACCTCTTGAGCAAGGGTCCAATCATAAAATCTCCTACTTTCTTCATTGCTAAGAACATTGTAAACCTCTCTTAGTTTCATGAATTTTTCTGAGGCGGTTTTTAATGGGAGAGAAGTTGTGTCTGGATGATACTCCTTTGATAGTTTCCTGAAAGTTACTTTAATTTCTTCTAAATCTGCCTCCGGGGATACTCCCAAGAATCTGCTTGTTTACATATGGTCATCCATTAATTTATATGTCTTGTCATGTCAACATGTTTCCTCATGAAACAATATCTCTTGGAACTAGTAAGTTTACAAAAGCAACCACATACTATTGTTTATTTTTGTCTTAACCATATAGAGATTCTAGAAAAAATGAGACTGATTATATCTTTGATCTAGAAATAAATAAAGTCTATTTTACTGTTGAAATGCTTAATAATAATCACGAATGACCAACCACTTTTACCCTTTCTTCTACTTAAAGTTGAGTTACATGTAAAATTAAGTCAGAAATTCAGTTTACAATAGAACCTATCAGAGAAAGTGGTTTCTTTTCTCTCCTCTGGATTTTTAAAAGCTCTCAAATTGTGTTTAGATTGGTCAACCTGAATATATGAACTCCACGTCCGAATTGACCAATCTGAATGTCTTTTGGAGACTTTTGAAAACATTCATAGGTGTTCTATAATTTGCTAGTAAACTTATATATACGATTTTCAGCAATAGAAGTGACGATAGGGCTAGCATAGAATGGTTGCAAGGATTTTGGAGTTTTGAGATGGTTTCCCACATGTAATTTGACAATCAGGAACATTCACTTTATCACTCTCTTTTCAACCATTATTCTCTCATTATTTAAAGTTTAGATAGATTGCACAGCTTTCTATGGATCAATTTTCAAAATGAAGGAAATTAGGGAAATTTCTCCCTATAGAAGAAAGTTTTAAAAAGAGATTGTTAAAGAAAGTACTCTTAGCATGCATCTAAAAAGAAACATAACTGAGGCCCGCGGAGGACCACTTATAAAATTTGGTTGATGATATTTTTTAAAATTAATAATTCATTACTCTCAACATCTTTATACATAAGACAATAATTTAATTGATAACGATCCAATAGAACATATATATTTCTTTTCATTGATTTTATTCAATGAGTCATAAAAATAAAGATAACCATTATCATTTATTTATAAACTCTAAACCTAGAATTTTAAATATTTTTTAAATATTAGTCCAAATTAGAATTTGCAAGAAACTTACTCATAATGAGAACCTTCAAAACTGAGCAAATCACCAAAGTCTTCACCCAACAGCTTATTAGGTTTCTCCTCTGAGTTGGTTTGTTTCTTTTTGTCACTACTTTTAGTGCTACCTCCAACCCAACCTTCATCTTCATTCTCCCAATGGATTCTTGTGTCAACTCCAGGTGGTGCTCTCTGAGGACTTTGAGAGTCTTTAGAAGCGTAAACATTCAGAGTGGTGTAACTGTTGTGAGTGGTTGTTCTATAAAACCTTATTGCTCTAATTGTTTTTGTGTTTCCTAAGATGGGATTGAATAATAGAATTTGTGGAGAAGGTGTTGCTGTGGAAGCCATGAGAGGAGAGAAAGAAAAGAATGGTTGGATTTTGGGAAAGCTCAGGATTCGATACATGCCCCACCTTCTCTTCTGTGGTTCACAATAAATTTGGGCCATATATTTTGTAATATTAATTTTAATTATAGATTAAAGACGATTTCTTTTTATTAAATTTGGGCCACATGATTTGTAATAACAATTTTAATTTAAGGATTGAAACCTATTTCTTTTTATTAAATTTAAGCCATAGACTTTGTAATTTTAATTTTTTATTAAGGATTACTAACAATGTAATTGTAACTCAGATGCTAAAAGATTGTAGAGAGATGTGTTGGGATACGAGTTTGAATTCTCAATACTTCTTTTATATGTATTGAAGTTTTGTTATTAGATTCTTTGAAATAAAAATTTAACACGAGTTTTTTTTCTTCTTTTCTTTTTTAATGAATAAAAGTTTATATGTTAATGAGGTAGCTATCAAGTTATACGATAACTCTGATTGCTTATTAAAAAATAAGCATCAATACATTTTTAGTTATTTAACTTATTTTAAAAATTTAATTTAATCCTTAAATTTAATACATGTTAGATCGGTTTCTTAATTTACATAAATTCTTTTCCTAATTGTTAAGTTAGTGGTATAAGGTATTAAATCATGGTGATGTGTGGACTTCTTAAGTTAGATTATATATATCTCTTGAAATCTTTCTCCACTTCATTGAAATTCTTTTGTTGATAATTTTTGTGGACTTGTTACATTGTACTTGAATTTTTGTTTGGATTTTTTTTAGAACTTGAAAAATGGAGTCATTTAAACTATTATTTAAAGAAACATTTCCTTTTTTCTAAAATGGATCACAAGACCAATTTTCTAGACTCATTGAACTGTAAATCACTTCATTGAAAATAAAATCAAAACTATTCCAATCAAATTAAACATCTAAAATTCAATTATTATAAAATATTGACTTGAAATATTCTTCGTTATTCTTTCAAATTAATATTTTTTAGATTCTCGTAAAAAAGGTGTAATATTGACTTTAAATTCAAGGATAAGAACATTAACTTAGATGAGTCATTTGGTGGATCTTTAGCAAGCTTGAAGTGTAACGGTATTTCTTTTGGTTTAGATTCATGTGAAGTTTGCTCGACTGGATGTGATCGACCTGTTTTCTTGAAAACAATACTACAAGACCCTAGTTATATTCCTCCATATTCACAATTGTATGTTGGTATACTTAATACTACATTTAGGATGATCCATTGAGTAATACCAAAATGTTTGGATGTCTGAAGAGGTAATTTTACTAGTAAAATGAGTTGGATGTTTCTTTTTTATGTCGTTAATCTCTGAAAAAAGAGTCAGTTGACCTTATTTTTTTGTGAGAATAACGATGTCGGCATAAGGAAAAACATCAAGTGTTTTTCCGTATACTTGTCTTGGACTCTTGCTTATAGGACCTTATGCGAATACTTACATTAAATGAACTCTCTCCAAAATCACTATTGAAATCATACATTAAAAAATATACTCCCTTACACTCTCCTCTTCTTTTATATAAGGATTGAATCACCAAAACATGAGACAATCAAGTGTAATGAGAACATTGATCTAAGAAGATTGATTTTTAAGCCTTTTTTCAATTAAAATATATGGGCTTTAGTTAAGTTATTTACTACTTTTTATTAAGATTTTAACTTAAAGTTGAAGAAACACATTTGTTCCTTAGGTTTTTATGTTTTTAGGTTCATTTGTTCGAGCTACCAAGTTGAACCGAGTCGAGTTCGAGATCATAAATAAATTCGTGATAAACTCGAGTCGAGTTTCATGTTGAATCAATTCTTATCAAGCCGAGCCGAGCTGAAACTAATTTTGACTAGAGTTAACTCATTTCTAGCCCTACATAGAGCGTTAGGTCATTTTAGTCCTCCCTATACCTATTCTTGGGCAATTAGGGTTTTTAATCAATCTTATGCATCCAATAGGCGTGTTTGTGTCATTAGATTACCATTTAGGTCATTTTCGTACTCCTTAGGCTTATTCTTGTCCAATTAGGGGTTTTAACCAATCTTGTGCATCCAATAGGTGTTTTTGTATCATTGGATTAATATTTAGCTCATTTTCGTCCTCCCTAGGCTTATTATGGTCCAATTAGGATTTTTAACCAATCTTGTGCATCCAATAAGTTCATTTGTGTTATTGGATTAACATTTAGGTCATCTTCGTCCTCCCTAGGCTTATTCTAGTCCAATTAGGGTTTTTAAGCAATGTTGTGCATCCAATAAGTTCATTTGTGTCATTAGATTAACATTTAGGTCATTTTCATCCTCCATAGACTTATTCTTGGACATTTAGTGTTTTTGACAAATCTTGTGCATCCTATAGGTTCATTGGTATCATTGGATTAACATTTAGGTCACTTTCGTACTCTCTAGGCTTATTCTAATCCAATTAGGGTTTTTAAGGAATCTATTGCATCCAATAAGTTAATTTGTGTCATTGGATTAACATTTAGGTCATTTTCGTCATCTCTAGGCTTATTCTAGTCCAATTAGGGTTTTAAGCAATGTTGTGCATCCAATAAGTTCATTTGTGTCATTGGATTAATATTTAGGTCATTTTCGTCCTCCCTAGATTTATTCTTGGGCAATTAGTGTTTTTAACCAATCTTGTGCATCCAATAGGTGTGTTTGTGTCATTGGATTTACATTTAGGTCATTTTCTTCCTCCCTAGGCTTATTCTTGTCCAATTAGGGTTTTTATCCAATCTTGGGCATCCAATAGGTGTGTTTGTGTCATTGGATGGAAATTTAGGTTATTTTCGTCCTCCCTAGTCTTATTCTTGTCCTATTTGGGTTTTTAAGCAATTTTGTGCATCCAATAAGTTCATTTTTGTCAATGGATTAACATTTAGCTCATTTTCGTTCTACCTAGGCTTAATCTAGTCCAATTAGAGTTTTGACCAATCTTGTGCTTCCAATTAGTTTGTTTGTGTCACTGGCTTAACCTCTAAGTCATTCTTGTCCTCCCTAAACTTATTCTTGGGCAATTATGGTTTTTAACCAATCTTGTGCATCCAATAGGTGTGTTTGTGTTATTTGATTAACATTTAGGTCATTTTCGTCCTCCCTAGGCTTATTCTAATCCAATTAAGGTTTTGAACCAATCTTGTGCATCCAATAGGTTAATTTGTGTCAATGGATTAACATTTAGGTCATTTCCTTCCCCCTAGGCTTATTCTCGTCCAATTAGCATATTAAACCAATCTTGTGCATCCAATAGGTGTGTTTGTGTAATTAGATGAATACTTAGGTCATATTCGCCCTCCCTAGGCTTATTATAGTCCAACTAGATTTTTAAGTAATGTTCTGCATCCAATAAGTTCGTTTGTGTCATTGGATTAACATTTAGGTGATTTTCGTCCTCCCTAGGCTTATTATTGTCCATTTAAGATATTTATCTAATCTTGTGCATCCAACAAGTTCATTTATGTCAATGGATTAACATCAAGGTAATTTTCGACCTCTCTAGGCTTATTCTAGTCCATTTAGGGTTATTAAGCAATCTTGTGCATCCAATATGTGTGTTTGTGTTATTGGATGATCATTTAGGTCATTTTCGTCCTCCTTATGCATATTTTTTTTCCAATTAGGGTTTTTAACCAATTTTGTGGATCCACTAAATTCATTTGTGTAATTGGATTAACATTTAGTTCATTTTTGTCCTCCCTAGTCTTATTCTTGTCCAATAAGGGTTTTTAACCAATCTTGTGCATCCAACAGGTGTGTTTGTATCGTTGGATGAACATTTAGGTTATTTTCGTCCACCATAGTCTTATTCTTGTCCAATTAGGGTTTCTAAGCAATTTTGTGCATCCAAGAGGTGTGTTTGTGTCATTAGATGAACAATTAGAACATTTTTGTCCTCCCAAGGTTTATTCTTGTCCAATTAGGGTTTTTAACCAATCATGTGTGTCCAATAGGTGAGTTTGTGTCAATGGATGAACATTTAGGTCATTATCATCCTGCCTATTCTTATTCTTGTCCAATTATGGTTTTTGAGCAATCTTGTGCATCTAATAAGTTCATTTGTTTCGTTGGATTAAAATTTAGGTCATTTTTGTCCTCCCTAGGCTTATTGGATGAACATTTAGGTCATGGTTGTCCTCCCTAGTCTTTTTCTTGTCAAATTAGGGTTTTTAAGCTATCTTGTGCATCCATTAAGTTCATTTGTGTCATTGGATTAACATCTAGGTCATTTTCGTCCTCCATAGCCATTTTCTTGGGCAATTAGGGTTTTTAACTAATCTTGTACATCCAATAGGTGTGTTTGTGTCAATGGATTATTATTTAAGTCATTTAACTCCTCCTTAGGCTTATTATATATCAATTAGGGTTTTTAACCAATCTTGTGCATCCAATAAGTTCATTTATGTCATTGGATGAACATTTAGGTCATTTTCGTCCTCCCTAGACTTATTCTTGGGCAATTAGGGTTTTTATCCTATCTTGTACATCTAATAGGTGTGTTTATGCCATTGGATAAAAATTTAGGTCATTTTCGTCCTCCCTTGACTTATTCTTGTCCAATTAGAGTTTTTAACCAATCTTCTGCATCCAATAGGTGTGTTGTGTCATTGGATGCATATTTAAGTTATTTTCGTCCTCCCTAGTCTTATTCTTGTCCAATTAGGGTTTTTAAGAAATTTTGTGCATCAAATAAGTTCATTTGTGTCATTGGATAAACATTTAGGACATTTTCGTCCTCCCTAGACTTATTATAGGGCAAATATGGTTTTTAACCAATCTTGTGCATCCAATAGGTATGTTTGTGTCATTGGATTAACATTTAGGTCATTTTCGTCCTCTCTAGGCTTATTCTAGTTCAATTAGGGTTTTTAAGAAATCTTGTGCATCCAATAAGTTCATTTGTGTCGTTGGATTAACATTTAGCTCGTTTTCGTCTTCCCTAGACTTATTCATGGGCAATTAGGGTTTTTAACCAATCTTGTGCATCCAATAGGTGTGTTTGTGTCTTTGGATTAATATTTAGGTCATTTTCGCCCTCCCTATGCTTATTATAGTCCAACTAGATTTTTAAGCAATGTTGTGCATCCAATAAATTCATTTGTGTCATTGGATTAACATTTAGGTTATTTTCGTCCTCCCTAGGCTTATTGTTGTCCATTTAAGATGTTTATCTAATCTTGTGCATCCAATAAGTTCATTTATGTCATTAGATTAACATCTAGGTCATTTTCGATCTCTCTAGTCTTATTCTAGTCCATTTAGGGTTATTAAGCATTCTTGTGCATCTAATAGGCGTGTTTGTGTTATTGGATAATCATTTAGGACATTTTCGTCCTCCTTATGCATATTTTTTTCCAATTAGGGTTTTTAACCTATTTGGTGCATCCAATAAATTCATTTGTGTAATTGGATTAACATTTAGGTTATTTTCGTCCTCCCTAGTCGTATTCTTGTCCAATAAGGGATTTTAACCAATCTTGTGCATCCAATAAATTTATTTGTGTCATTGGATGAATAATTAGGTGATTTTCGTCCTCCCTAGTCTTATTCTTGTCCAATTAGGATTTTTAAGCCATCTTAGGCATCCAATAAGTTAATTTGTGTTGTTGGATTTACATTTAGGTCATTTTCGTCGTCCCTAGTTTTATTCTAGTCCATTTAGGGTTTTTAAGCCATCTTGTGCATCAAATAAGTTCATTTGTGTCAATGGAGTAACATCTATACTTATTCTTGGATCATTAGGGTTTTAAACCAATCTTGTGCATCCATTACGTATTTTTTTGTCATTGGATTAACATTTAGGTCATTTTCGTCCTCCCTTGGCTTATTCTAGTCCAATTGGGGTTTTTAACAAGTTTTGTGCATCCAATAAGTTCATTTGTGTCATTGGATTAACATCTAGGTTATTTTCGTCCTCTCTTGGCTTATTGTAGTCCAATTAGGGTTTGTAAACAATCTTGTTCATCCAATTAGTACATTTGTGTTATTGGATTAACATTTTGGTGATTTTCATCCTCCATAGACTTAATTGTGGGCAATTTGGTTTTTTAACCAATCTTGTGCATCCAATAGGTGTGTGTGTGTCATTGGATTAACATTTAGGTCATTTTCTTCCTCCCTAGGCTTATTCTTGTCCAATTAGGGTTTTTAACAAATCGTGTATATCTAATAAGTTCATTTGTGACATTTGATTAACATTTAGGTCGTTTTCGTCCTCTCTAGGCTTATTCTATTCCAATTAGGGTGTGTAAGCAATCTTGATCATCCAATAAGTTCATTTGAGTCACTGGATTAACATTTAGGTCATTTTCGTGCTCTCTAGACTTATTCTTGGGCAATTAGGATTTTTAACCAATCTTGTGCATCCAATAGTTTCGTTTCTGTCATTGGAATAACATTTAGGTAATTTTCGTCCTCTCTAGGCTTATGCTAGTCTAATTAGGGTTTTTAAGTAATCTTTTGTATCCAATAAATTCATTTGTGTCATCGGATTAACATTTACGTTATATTCGTCCTCCCTAGACTTAATCATGGACAATTAGGGTTTTTTAACAATCTTGTGTATCCAATAGGTGAGTTTTAGTCATTGGATTATCATTTAGGTCATTTTCGTCCTCCCTAGGCTTATTATTGTCCAATTTGGGTTTTTGAGCAATCTTGTGCTTCCAATAGGTGTGTTTTTATCATTGGATGAGCATTTGGGTCATTTTTGCACTCCCTAGTATTATTCTGGTCCAATCATGGTTTTTTTTACCAATCTTGTGCATCCAATAAGTTCATTTGTGTCATTGTATTTACATTTAGGTAATTTTTGTCTGCACGACACTTAATGTTGTACAATTAGGGTTTTTAATCAATCTTGTGCATCCAATAGGTGTGTTTGTGTCATTGGATGAACAGTTAGGTCATTTTCATCATCCCTAGGCTTATTCTTGTCAAATTGTGGTTTTTAAGCAATCTTGTGCATCCCATAAGTTAATTTGTGTCATTGGATTAACATCTAGGTCATTTTCGTCCTCCCTTGACTTATTCTTCGACAATTACGGTTTTTAACCAATCTTGTGCATCCAATAGGTGTGTTTATGACATTGGATGAACATTTAGGTCATTTTCGTCCTTGCTTAGCTTTATCTTGTCCAATTAAGGGTTTTAACCAGTCTTGTGCATCAAATAAGTTCATATGTGTCATTAGATTAACATTTAGGTTATTTTCAACCTTTCTTGGCTTATTCTAGTCTATTTAGGATTTTTAAGCAATCTGGTGCATTCAATAAGTTCATTTGTGTCATTGGATTAGCATTTAGCTCATTTTCGTCCTCCCTAGACTTATTGGTGGGCAATTAGGTTTTTTAACCAATTTGTGCATCCAATAGGTGTGTTTGTGTCATTGGATTAACAATTAGGTCATTTTCTTCCTTCCTAGGCATATTCTTGTCAAATTAGGGTTTCTAAGTAATCTTGTGCATCCAATAAGTATGTTTGTGTCATTGGATTAGCATTTAGTTCATTTTCATCCTCTCTAGGCTTATTCTGGTCCAATCATGGTTTTTTTTACCAATCTTGTGCATCCAATAAGTTCATTTGTGTCATTGGATTAACATTTAGGTCCTTTTCATCCTCCCAAGGCTTATTGTTGTCAAATTAGGGTTTTTAACCAATCTTGTGCATCCAATAGGCGTGTTTGTGACATTGGATGAACATTTAGGTCATTTTCGTCCTCGCATAGCTTTATCTAGTCCAATTAAGGGTTTTAACCAGTCTTGTGCATCCAATAAGTTCATATGTGTCATTAGATTAACATTTAGGTTTATTTCAACCTTTCTTGTCTTATTCTAGTCCATTTAGGGTTTTTAAGCAATCTGGTGCATCCAATAAGTTCATTTGTGTCATTGGATTAACATTTAGCTCATTTTCGTCCTCCCTAGACTTATTGGTGGGCAATTAGGTTTTTTAACCAATATTGTGCATCCAATAGGTGTTTTGTGTCATTGGATTAACAATTAGGTCATTTTCTTCCTTCCTAGGCATATTCTTGTCAAATTAGGGTTTTTAAGTAATCTTGTGCATCCAATAAGTATGTTTGTGTCATTGGATTAACATTTAGGTCATTTTCGTCCTCTCTAGGCTTATTCTAGTCCAATTAGGATTTTTAACCAATATTGTACATCTAATAAGTTCATTTGGGTCACTATTAACCTCTAGGTAATTTTCGTGCTCCCTAGACTTATTCTTGGGCAAATATTGTTTTTAACTAATTTTGTGCATCCAATAAGTGTGTTTAAGTGATTGGATTAACATTTATGTCATTTTCATCGTCCGTAGACTTGTGCTTGGGAAATTAGGGTTTTTAACCAATCTGGTGCTTCCAATAGTTTTCATTTGTGTCATTGGATTAACATTTAGGTCATTATCATCCTCCCAAGGCTTATTGTTGTCAAATTAGGGTTTTTAACCAATCTTGTGCATCCAATAGGCGTGTTTGTGACATTGGATGAACATTTAGGTCATTTTCGTCCTCGCATAGCTTTATCTAGTCCAATAAAGGGTTTTAACCAGTCTTGTGCATCCAATAAGTTCATATGTGTCATTAGATTAACATTTAGGTTTATTTCAACCTTTCTTGTCTTATTCTAGTCCATTTAGGGTTTTTAAGCAATCTGGTGCATTCAATAAGTTCATTTGTGTCATCGGATTAACATTTAGCTCATTTTCGTCCTCCCTAGACTTATTGGTGGGCAATTAGGTTTTTTAACCAATCTTGTGCATCCAATAGGTGTTTTGTGTCATTGGATTAACAATTAGGTCATTTTCTTCCTTCCTAGGCATATTCTTGTCAAATTAGGGATTTTAAGTAATCTTGTGCATCCAATAAGTATGTTTGTGTCATTGGATTAACATTTAGGTCATTTTCGTCCTCTCTAGGCTTATTCTAGTTCTATTAGGGTTTTTAAGGAATCTTGCGCATCCAATTAGTTCATTTGTGTCATTGGATTAACATTTAGGTAATTTTTGTCCTCGCTAGACTTATTCTTGCACAATTAGGATTTTTAACCAATCTTGTGCATCCATAAGGATCATTTGTGTCATTTGATTAACATTTAGGTCATTTTCATCCTCTCAAGGTTTATGCTAGTCCAATTAGGGTTTTAAGCAATCTTGTGCATCCAATAGGTGAGTTTCTGTTATTGGATTAAAATTTAGGCCATGTTCGTCCTCCCTAGGCTTATTCTTGTCCAATTTTGGTTTTTAACCGATATCTTGCTTCCAATACGTGTGTTTCTTTCATTGGATGAACAATTAGGTCATTTACGTCCTCTCTAGGCATATTCTTGTCCAATTAGGGTTTTTAAGTAATCTTGTGTATCCAATAAATTCATTTGTGTCATTGGATGAACAATTACGTCATTTTCGTCCTCCCTAGACTTAACCGTGGACAACTATGGTTTTTTTAATAATCTTGTGCATCCAATAGGTGAGTTTGTGTCATTGGATTAACATTTTGGTCATTTTCGTCCTCCCTAAGCTTATTCTTGTCCAATTAGGGTTTTTAGCCAATCTTGTACTTCCAATAGGTGTGTTTGTGTCAATGTATGAAAATTTAGGTTATTTTTGTGCTCCCTAGTATTATTCTTGTCAAATTCGGGTGTTTAAGAAATTTAGTGCATCCAGTCAGTTTACTTGTGTCATTGGATTATTATTTAGCTAATTTTCGTCCACCCCAGGCTTATTCTAGTCCAATTAGGATTTTTAACCAATATTGTACATCTAATAAGTTCATTTGGGTCACTATTAACCTCTAGGTCATTTTCGTGCTCCCTAGACTTATTCTTGGGCAAATATTGTTTTTAACCAATTTTGTGCATCCAATAAGTGTGTTTAAGTGATTGGATTAACATTTATGTCATTTTCATCGTCCGTAGTCTTGTTCTTGGGAAATTAGGGTTTTTAACAAATCTGGTGCTTCCAATAGTTTTCATTTGTGTCATTGGATTAACATTTAGGTCCTTTTCATCCTCCCAAGGCTTATTGTTGTCAAATTAGGGTTTTTAACCAATCTTGTGCATCCAATAGGCGTGTTTGTGACATTGGATGAACATTTAGGTCATTTTCGTCCTCGCATAGCTTTATCTAGTCCAATAAAGGGTTTTAACCAGTCTTGTGCATCCAATAAGTTCATATGTGTCATTAGATTAACATTTAGGTTTATTTCAACCTTTCTTGTCTTATTCTAGTCCATTTAGTGTTTTTAAGCAATCTGGTGCCTCCAATAAGTTCATTTGTGTCATTGGATTAACATTTAGCTCATTTTCGTCCTCCCTAGACTTATTGGTGGGCAATTAGGGTTTTTAACCAATCTTGTGCATCCAATAGGTGTGTTTGTGTCATTGGATTAACAATTAGGTCATTTTCTTCCTTCCTAGGCTTATTCTTGTCAAATTAGGGTTTTTAAGTAATCTTGTGCATCCAATAAGTATGTTTGTGTCATTGGATTAACATTTAGGTCATTTTCGTCCTCTCTAGGCTTATTCTAGTTCTATTAGGGTCTTTAAGGAATCTTGTGACTCCAATAAGTTCATTTGTGTCATTGGATTAACATTTAGGTAATTTTTGTCCACGCTAGACTTATTCTTGCGCAATTAGGATTTTTAACCAATCTTGTGCGTACATAAGGATCATTTGTGTCATTTGGTTAACATTTAGGTCATTTTCATCCTCTCAAGGCTTATGCTAGTCCAATTAGGGTTTTAAGCAATCTTGTGCATCCGATAGGTGAGTTTGTGTTATTGGATTAAAATTTAGGCCATGTTCGTCCTCCCTAGGCTTATTCTTGTCCAATTTTGGTTTTTAACCGATATCTTTCTTCCAATACGTGTGTTTCTTTTATTGGATGAACAATTAGGTCATTTACGTCCTCTCTAGGCATATTCTTGTCCAATTAGGGTTTTTAAGTAATCTTGTGTATCCAATAAATTCATTTGTGTCATTGGATGAACATTTACGTCATTTTCGTCCTCCCTAGACTTAAACGTGGACAACTATGGTTTTTTTAACAATCTTGTGCATCCAATAGGTTAGTTTGTGTCATTGGATTAACATTTTGGTCATTTTCGTCCTCCCTAGGCTTATTCTTGTCCAATTAGGGTTTTTAGCCAATCTTGTGCTTCCAATAGGTGTGTTTGTGTCAATGTATGAAAATTTAGGTTATTTTTGTGCTCCCTAGTATTATTCTTGTCCAATTCGGGTGTTTAAGAAATTTAGTGCATCCAGTCAGTTTACTTGTGTCATTGGATTATTATTTAGCTAATTTTCGTCCACCCTAGGCTTATTCTAGTTCAATTAGGATTTTTAACCAATATTGTACATCTAATAAGTTCAT
Source organism: Cicer judaicum (assembly GCA_037974835.1). Lineage (NCBI taxonomy): Eukaryota > Viridiplantae > Streptophyta > Magnoliopsida > Fabales > Fabaceae > Cicer > Cicer judaicum. The sequence continues at coordinate 4,398,208 of JBBPBS010001012.1, forward strand.
TTGGGTCACTATTAACCTCTAGGTCATTTTCGTGCTCCCTAGACTTATTCTTGGGCAAATATTGTTTTTAACCAATTTTGTGCATCCAATAAGTGTGTTTAAGTGATTGGATTAACATTTATGTCATTTTCATCGTCCGTAGTCTTGTTCTTGGGAAATTAGGGTTTTTAACAAATCTGGTGCTTCCAATAGTTTTCATTTGTGTCATTGGATTAACATTTAGGTCCTTTTCATCCTCCCAAGGCTTATTGTTGTCAAATTAGGGTTTTTAACCAATCTTGTGCATCCAATAGGCGTGTTTGTGACATTGGATGAACATTTAGGTCATTTTCGTCCTCGCATAGCTTTATCTAGTCCAATAAAGGGTTTTAACCAGTCTTGTGCATCCAATAAGTTCATATGTGTCATTAGATTAACATTTAGGTTTATTTCAACCTTTCTTGTCTTATTCTAGTCCATTTAGTGTTTTTAAGCAATCTGGTGCCTCCAATAAGTTCATTTGTGTCATTGGATTAACATTTAGCTCATTTTCGTCCTCCCTAGACTTATTGGTGGGCAATTAGGGTTTTTAACCAATCTTGTGCATCCAATAGGTGTGTTTGTGTCATTGGATTAACAATTAGGTCATTTTCTTCCTTCCTAGGCTTATTCTTGTCAAATTAGGGTTTTTAAGTAATCTTGTGCATCCAATAAGTATGTTTGTGTCATTGGATTAACATTTAGGTCATTTTCGTCCTCTCTAGGCTTATTCTAGTTCTATTAGGGTCTTTAAGGAATCTTGTGACTCCAATAAGTTCATTTGTGTCATTGGATTAACATTTAGGTAATTTTTGTCCACGCTAGACTTATTCTTGCGCAATTAGGATTTTTAACCAATCTTGTGCGTACATAAGGATCATTTGTGTCATTTGGTTAACATTTAGGTCATTTTCATCCTCTCAAGGCTTATGCTAGTCCAATTAGGGTTTTAAGCAATCTTGTGCATCCGATAGGTGAGTTTGTGTTATTGGATTAAAATTTAGGCCATGTTCGTCCTCCCTAGGCTTATTCTTGTCCAATTTTGGTTTTTAACCGATGTCTTGCTTCCAATACGTGTGTTTCTTTTATTGGATGAACAATTAGGTCATTTACGTCCTCTCTAGGCATATTCTTGTCCAATTAGGGTTTTTAAGTAATCTTGTGTATCAAATAAATTCATTTGTGTCATTGGATGAACATTTACGTCATTTTCGTCCTCCCTAGACTTAAACGTGGATAACTATGGTTTTTTTAACAATCTTGTGCATCCAATAGGTGAGTTTGTGTCATTGGATTAACATTTTGGTCATTTTCGTCCTCCCTAGGCTTATTCTTGTCCAATTAGGGTTTTTAGCCAATCTTGTGCTTCCAATAGGTGTGTTTGTGTCAATGTATGAAAATTTAGGTTATTTTTGTGCTCCCTAGTATTATTCTTGTCCAATTCGGGTGTTTAAGAAATTTAGTGCATCCAGTCAGTTTACTTGTGTCATTGGATTATTATTTAGCTAATTTTCGTCCACCCTAGGCTTATTCTAGTTCAATTAGGATTTTTAACCAATATTGTACATCTAATAAGTTCATTTGGGTCACTATTAACCTCTAGGTCATTTTCGTGCTCCCTAGACTTATTCTTGGGCGAATATTGTTTTTAACCAATTTTGTGCATCCAATAAGTGTGTTTAAGTGATTGGATTAACATTTATGTCATTTTCATCGTCCGTAGTCTTGTTCTTGGGAAATTAGGGTTTTTAACCAATCTGGTGCTTCCAATAGTTTTCATTTGTGTCATTGGATTAACATTTAGGTCCTTTTCATCCTCCCAAGGCTTATTGTTGTCAAATTAGGGTTTTTAACCAATCTTGTGCATCCAATAGGCGTGTTTGTGACATTGGATGAACATTTAGGTCATTTTCGTCCTCGCATAGCTTTATCTAGTCCAATTAAGGGTTTTAACCAGTCTTGTGCATCCAATAAGTTCATATGTGTCATTAGATTAACATTTAGGTTTATTTCAACCTTTCTTGTCTTATTCTAGTCCATTTAGTGTTTTTAAGCAATCTGGTGCCTCCAATAAGTTCATTTGTGTCATTGGATTAACATTTAGCTCATTTTCGTCCTCCCTAGACTTATTGGTGGGCAATTAGGGTTTTTAACCAATCTTGTGCATCCAATAGGTGTGTTTGTGTCATTGGATTAACAATTAGGTCATTTTCTTCCTTCCTAGACTTATTCTTGTCAAATTAGGGTTTTTAAGTAATCTTGTGCATCCAATAAGTATGTTTGTGTCATTGGATTAACATTTAGGTCATTTTCGTCCTCTCTAGGCTTATTCTAGTTCTATTAGGGTCTTTAAGGAATCTTGTGACTCCAATAAGTTCATTTGTGTCATTGGATTAACATTTAGGTAATTTTTGTCCACGCTAGACTTATTCTTGCGCAATTAGGATTTTTAACCAATCTTGTGCGTACATAAGGATCATTTGTGTCATTTGGTTAACATTTAGGTCATTTTCATCCTCTCAAGGCTTATGCTAGTCCAATTAGGGTTTTAAGCAATCTTGTGCATCCGATAGGTGAGTTTGTGTTATTGGATTAAAATTTAGGCCATGTTCGTCCTCCCTAGGCTTATTCTTGTCCAATTTTGGTTTTTAACCGATGTCTTGCTTCCAATACGTGTGTTTCTTTTATTGGATGAACAATTAGGTCATTTACGTCCTCTCTAGGCATATTCTTGTCCAATTAGGGTTTTTAAGTAATCTTGTGTATCAAATAAATTCATTTGTGTCATTGGATGAACATTTACGTCATTTTCGTCCTCCCTAGACTTAAACGTGGATAACTATGGTTTTTTTAACAATCTTGTGCATCCAATAGGTGAGTTTGTGTCATTGGATTAACATTTTGGTCATTTTCGTCCTCCCTAGGCTTATTCTTGTCCAATTAGGGTTTTTAGCCAATCTTGTGCTTCCAATAGGTGTGTTTGTGTCAATGTATGAAAATTTAGGTTATTTTTGTGCTCCCTAGTATTATTCTTGTCCAATTCGGGTGTTTAAGAAATTTAGTGCATCCAGTCAGTTTACTTGTGTCATTGGATTATTATTTAGCTAATTTTCGTCCACCCTAGGCTTATTCTAGTTCAATTAGGATTTTTAACCAATATTGTACATCTAATAAGTTCATTTGGGTCACTATTAACCTCTAGGTCATTTTCGTGCTCCCTAGACTTATTCTTGGGCAAATATTGTTTTTAACCAATTTTGTGCATCCAATAAGTGTGTTTAAGTGATTGGATTAACATTTATGTCATTTTCATCGTCCGTAGTCTTGTTCTTGGGAAATTAGGGTTTTTAACCAATCTGGTGCTTCCAATAGTTTTCATTTGTGTCATTGGATTAACATTTAGGTCCTTTTCATCCTCCCAAGGCTTATTGTTGTCAAATTAGGGTTTTTAACCAATCTTGTGCATCCAATAGGCGTGTTTGTGACATTGGATGAACATTTAGGTCATTTTCGTCCTCGCATAGCTTTATCTAGTCCAATTAAGGGTTTTAACCAGTCTTGTGCATCCAATAAGTTCATATGTGTCATTAGATTAACATTTAGGTTTATTTCAACCTTTCTTGTCTTATTCTAGTCCATTTAGTGTTTTTAAGCAATCTGGTGCCTCCAATAAGTTCATTTGTGTCATTGTATTAACATTTAGCTCATTTTCGTCCTCCCTAGACTTATTGGTGGGCAATTAGGGTTTTTAACCAATCTTGTGCATCCAATAGGTGTGTTTGTGTCATTGGATTAACAATTAGGTCATTTTCTTCCTTCCTAGGCTTATTCTTGTCAAATTAGGGTTTTTAAGTAATCTTGTGCATCCAATAAGTATGTTTGTGTCATTGGATTAACATTTAGGTCATTTTCGTCCTCTCTAGGCTTATTCTAGTTCTATTAGGGTCTTTAAGGAATCTTGTGACTCCAATAAGTTCATTTGTGTCATTGGATTAACATTTAGGTAATTTTGGTCCTCGCTAGATTTATTCTTGCGCAATTAGGATTTTTAACCAATCTTGTGCGTACATAAGGATCATTTGTGTCATTTGGTTAACATTTAGGTCATTTTCATCCTCTCAAGGCTTATGCTAGTCCAATTAGGGTTTTAAGCAATCTTGTGCATCCGATAGGTGAGTTTGTGTTTTGAATTAAAATTTAGGTCATTTTCGTCCTCCCTAGGCTTATTCTTGTCCAATTTTGGTTTTTAACCGATATCTTGCTTCCAATACGTGTGTTTCTTTCATTGGATGAACAATTAGGTCATTTACGTCCTCTCTAGGCATATTCTTGTCCAATTAGGGTTTTTAAGTAATCTTGTGTATCCAATAAATTCATTTGTGTCATTGGATGAACAATTACGTCATTTTCGTCCTCCCTAGACTTAACCGTGGACAACTATGGTTTTTTTAATAATCTTGTGCATCCAATAGGTGAGTTTGTGTCATTGGATTAACATTTTGGTCATTTTCGTCCTCCCTAAGCTTATTCTTGTCCAATTAGGGTTTTTAGCCAATCTTGTACTTCCAATAGGTGTGTTTGTGTCAATGTATGAAAATTTAGGTTATTTTTGTGCTCCCTAGTATTATTCTTGTCAAATTCGGGTGTTTAAGAAATTTAGTGCATCCAGTCAGTTTACTTGTGTCATTGGATTATTATTTAGCTAATTTTCGTCCACCCTAGGCTTATTCTAGTCCAATTAGGATTTTTAACCAATATTGTACATCTAATAAGTTCATTTGGGTCACTATTAACATCTAGGTCATTTTCGTGCTCCCTAGACTTATTCTTGGGAAAATATTGTTTTTAACCAATTTTGTGCATCCAATAAGTGTGTTTAAGTGATTGGATTAACATTTATGTCATTTTCATCGTCCGTAGTCTTGTTCTTGGGAAATTAGGGTTTTTAACTAATCAGGTGCTTCCAATAGTTTTCATTTGTGTCATTGGATTAACATTTAGGTCCTTTTCATCCTCCCAAGGCTTATTGTTGTCAAATTAGGGTTTTTAACCAATCTTGTGCATCCAATAGGCGTGTTTGTGACATTGGATGAACATTTAGGTCATTTTCGTCCTCGCATAGCTTTATCTAGTCCAATTAAGGGTTTTAACCAGTCTTGTGCATCCAATAAGTTCATATGTGTCATTAGATTAACATTTAGGTTTATTTCAACCTTTCTTGTCTTATTCTAGTCCATTTAGTGTTTTTAAGCAATCTGGTGCCTCCAATAAGTTCATTTGTGTCATTGGATTAACATTTAGCTCATTTTCGTCCTCCCTAGACTTATTGGTGGGCAATTAGGGTTTTTAACCAATCTTGTGCATCCAATAGGTGTGTTTGTGTCATTGGATTAACAATTAGGTCATTTTCTTCCTTCCTAGACTTATTCTTGTCAAATTAGGGTTTTTAAGTAATCTTGTGCATCCAATAAGTATGTTTGTGTCATTGGATTAACATTTAGGTCATTTTCGTCCTCTCTAGGCTTATTCTAGTTCTATTAGGGTCTTTAAGGAATCTTGTGACTCCAATAAGTTCATTTGTGTCATTGGATTAACATTTAGGTAATTTTTGTCCACGCTAGACTTATTCTTGCGCAATTAGGATTTTTAACCAATCTTGTGCGTACATAAGGATCATTTGTGTCATTTGGTTAACATTTAGGTCATTTTCATCCTCTCAAGGCTTATGCTAGTCCAATTAGGGTTTTAAGCAATCTTGTGCATCCGATAGGTGAGTTTGTGTTTTGAATTAAAATTTAGGTCATTTTCGTCCTCCCTAGGCTTATTCTTGTCCAATTTTGGTTTTTAACCGATATCTTGCTTCCAATACGTGTGTTTCTTTCATTGGATGAACAATTAGGTCATTTACGTCCTCTCTAGGCATATTCTTGTCCAATTAGGGTTTTTAAGTAATCTTGTGTATCCAATAAATTCATTTGTGTCATTGGATGAACATTTACGTCATTTTCGTCCTCCCTAGACTTAAACGTGGATAACTATGGTTTTTTTAACAATCTTGTGCATCCAATAGGTGAGTTTGTGTCATTGGATTAACATTTTGGTCATTTTCGTCCTCCCTAGGCTTATTCTTGTCCAATTAGGGTTTTTAGCCAATCTTGTGCTTCCAATAGGTGTGTTTGTGTCAATGTATGAAAATTTAGGTTATTTTTGTGCTCCCTAGTATTATTCTTGTCCAATTCGGGTGTTTAAGAAATTTAGTGCATCCAGTCAGTTTACTTGTGTCATTGGATTATTATTTAGCTAATTTTCGTCCACCCTAGGCTTATTCTAGTTCAATTAGGATTTTTAACCAATATTGTACATCTAATAAGTTCATTTGGGTCACTATTAACCTCTAGGTCATTTTCGTGCTCCCTAGACTTATTCTTGGGCGAATATTGTTTTTAACCAATTTTGTGCATCCAATAAGTGTGTTTAAGTGATTGGATTAACATTTATGTCATTTTCATCGTCCGTAGTCTTGTTCTTGGGAAATTAGGGTTTTTAACCAATCTGGTGCTTCCAATAGTTTTCATTTGTGTCATTGGATTAACATTTAGGTCCTTTTCATCCTCCCAAGGCTTATTGTTGTCAAATTAGGGTTTTTAACCAATCTTGTGCATCCAATAGGCGTGTTTGTGACATTGGATGAACATTTAGGTCATTTTCGTCCTCGCATAGCTTTATCTAGTCCAATTAAGGGTTTTAACCAGTCTTGTGCATCCAATAAGTTCATATGTGTCATTAGATTAACATTTAGGTTTATTTCAACCTTTCTTGTCTTATTCTAGTCCATTTAG
>JBBPBS010001012.1:4405074-4465602 GCA_037974835.1 Cicer judaicum
AATATTGTTTTTAACCAATTTTGTGCATCCAATAAGTGTGTTTAAGTGATTGGATTAACATTTATGTCATTTTCATCGTCCGTAGTCTTGTTCTTGGGAAATTAGGGTTTTTAACCAATCTGGTGCTTCCAATAGTTTTCATTTGTGTCATTGGATTAACATTTAGGTCCTTTTCATCCTCCCAAGGCTTATTGTTGTCAAATTAGGGTTTTTAACCAATCTTGTGCATCCAATAGGCGTGTTTGTGACATTGGATGAACATTTAGGTCATTTTCGTCCTCGCATAGCTTTATCTAGACCAATTAAGGGTTTTAACCAGTCTTGTGCATCCAATAAGTTCATATGTGTCATTAGATTAACATTTAGGTTTATTTCAACCTTTCTTGTCTTATTCTAGTCTATTTAGTGTTTTAAGCAATCTGGTGCCTCCAATAAGTTTATTTGTGTCATTGGATTAACATTTAGCTCATTTTCGTCCTCCCTAGACTTATTGGTGGGCAATTAGGGTTTTTAACCAATCTTGTGCATCCAATAGGTGTATTTGTGTCATTGGATTAACAATTAGGTCATTTTCTTCCTTCCTAGGCATATTCTTGTCAAATTAGGGATTTTAAGTAATCTTGTGCATCCAATAAGTATGTTTGTGTCATTGGATTAACATTTAGGTCATTTTCGTCCTCTCTAGGCTTATTCTAGTTCTATTAGGGTCTTTAAGGAATCTTGTGACTCCAATAAGTTCATTTGTGTCATTGGATTAACATTTAGGTAATTTTTGTCCACGCTAGACTTATTCTTGCGCAATTAGGATTTTTAACCAATCTTGTGCGTACATAAGGATCATTTGTGTCATTTGGTTAACATTTAGGTCATTTTCATCCTCTCAAGGCTTATGCTAGTCCAATTAGGGTTTTAAGCAATCTCTTGCATCCGATAGGTGAGTTTGTGTTTTGAATTAAAATTTAGGTCATTTTCGTCCTCCCTAGGCTTATTCTTGTCCAATTTTGGTTTTTAACCGATATCTTGCTTCCAATACGTGTGTTTCTTTCATTGGATGAACAATTAGGTCATTTACGTCCTCTCTAGGCATATTCTTCTCCAATTAGGGTTTTTAAGTAATCTTGTGTATCCAATAAATTCATTTGTGTCATTGGATGAACATTTACGTCATTTTCGTCCTCCCTAGACTTAACCGTGGACAACTATGATTTTTTTAACAATCTTGTGCATCCAATAGGTGAGTTTGTGTCATTGGATTAACATTTTGGTCATTTTCGTCCTCCTTAGGCTTATTCTTGTCCAATTAGGGTTTTTAGCCAATCTTGTGCTTCCAATAGGTGTGTTTGTGTCAATGTATGAAAATTTAGGTTATTTTTGTGCTCCCTAGTATTATTCTTGTCAAATTCGGGTGTTTAAGAAATTTAGTGCATCCAGTCAGTTTACTTGTGTCATTGGATTATTATTTAGCTAATTTTCGTCCACCCTAGGCTTATTCTAGTCCAATTAGGATTTTTAACCAATATTGTACATCTAATAAGTTCATTTGGGTCACTATTAACATCTAGGTCATTTTCGTGCTCCCTAGACTTATTCTTGGGAAAATATTGTTTTTAACCAATTTTGTGCATCCAATAAGTGTGTTTAAGTGATTGGATTAACATTTATGTCATTTTCATCGTCCGTAGTCTTGTTCTTGGGAAATTAGGGTTTTTAACTAATCAGGTGCTTCCAATAGTTTTCATTTGTGTCATTGGATTAACATTTAGGTCCTTTTCATCCTCCCAAGGCTTATTGTTGTCAAATTAGGGTTTTTAACCAATCTTGTGCATCCAATAGGCGTGTTTGTGACATTGGATGAACATTTAGGTCATTTTCGTCCTCGCATAGCTTTATCTAGTCCAATTAAGGGTTTTAACCAGTCTTGTGCATCCAATAAGTTCATATGTGTCATTAGATTAACATTTAGGTTTATTTCAACCTTTCTTGTCTTATTCTAGTCCATTTAGTGTTTTTAAGCAATCTGGTGCCTCCAATAAGTTCATTTGTGTCATTGGATTAACATTTAGCTCATTTTCGTCCTCCCTAGACTTATTGGTGGGCAATTAGGGTTTTTAACCAATCTTGTGCATCCAATAGGTGTGTTTGTGTCATTGGATTAACAATTAGGTCATTTTCTTCCTTCCTAGGCTTATTCTTGTCAAATTAGGGTTTTTAAGTAATCTTGTGCATCCAATAAGTATGTTTGTGTCATTGGATTAACATTTAGGTCATTTTCGTCCTCTCTAGGCTTATTCTAGTTCTATTAGGGTCTTTAAGGAATCTTGTGACTCCAATAAGTTCATTTGTGTCATTGGATTAACATTTAGGTAATTTTTGTCCACGCTAGACTTATTCTTGCGCAATTAGGATTTTTAACCAATCTTGTGCGTACATAAGGATCATTTGTGTCATTTGGTTAACATTTAGGTCATTTTCATCCTCTCAAGGCTTATGCTAGTCCAATTAGGGTTTTAAGCAATCTCTTGCATCCGATAGGTGAGTTTGTGTTTTGAATTAAAATCTAGGTCATCTTCGTCCTCCCTAGGCTTATTCTTGTCCAATTTTGGTTTTTAACCGATATCTTGCTTCCAATACGTGTGTTTCTTTCATTGGATGAACAATTAGCTCATTTACGTCCTCTCTAGGCATATTCTTGTCCAATTAGGGTTTTTAAGTAATCTTGTGTATCCAATAAATTCATTTGTGTCATTGGATGAACATTTACGTCATTTTCGTCCTCCCTAGACTTAAACGTGGACAACTATGGTTTTTTTAACAATCTTGTGCATCCAATAGGTGAGTTTGTGTCATTGGATTAACATTTTGGTCATTTTCGTCCTCCCTAGGCTTATTCTTGTCCAATTAGGGTTTTTAGCCAATCTTGTGCTTCCAATAGGTGTGTTTGTGTCAATGTATGAAAATTTAGGTTATTTTTGTGCTCCCTAGTATTATTCTTGTCCAATTCGGGTGTTTAAGAAATTTAGTGCATCCAGTCAGTTTACTTGTGTCATTGGATTATTATTTAGCTAATTTTCGTCCACCCTAGGCTTATTCTAGTTCAATTAGGATTTTTAACCAATATTGTACATCTAATAAGTTCATTTGGGTCACTATTAACCTCTAGGTCATTTTCGTGCTCCCTAGACTTATTCTTGGGCAAATATTGTTTTTAACCAATTTTGTGCATCCAATAAGTGTGTTTAAGTGATTGGATTAACATTTATGTCATTTTCATCGTCCGTAGTCTTGTTCTTGGGAAATTAGGGTTTTTAACAAATCTGGTGCTTCCAATAGTTTTCATTTGTGTCATTGGATTAACATTTAGGTCCTTTTCATCCTCCCAAGGCTTATTGTTGTCAAATTAGGGTTTTTAACCAATCTTGTGCATCCAATAGGCGTGTTTGTGACATTGGATGAACATTTAGGTCATTTTCGTCCTCGCATAGCTTTATCTAGTCCAATAAAGGGTTTTAACCAGTCTTGTGCATCCAATAAGTTCATATGTGTCATTAGATTAACATTTAGGTTTATTTCAACCTTTCTTGTCTTATTCTAGTCCATTTAGGGTTTTTAAGCAATCTGGTGCATTCAATAAGTTCATTTGTGTCATCGGATTAACATTTAGCTCATTTTCGTCCTCCCTAGACTTATTGGTGGGCAATTAGGTTTTTTAACCAATCTTGTGCATCCAATAGGTGTTTTGTGTCATTGGATTAACAATTAGGTCATTTTCTTCCTTCCTAGGCATATTCTTGTCAAATTAGGGATTTTAAGTAATCTTGTGCATCCAATAAGTATGTTTGTGTCATTGGATTAACATTTAGGTCATTTTCGTCCTCTCTAGGCTTATTCTAGTTCTATTAGGGTCTTTAAGGAATCTTGTGACTCCAATAAGTTCATTTGTGTCATTGGATTAACATTTAGGTAATTTTTGTCCACGCTAGACTTATTCTTGCGCAATTAGGATTTTTAACCAATCTTGTGCGTACATAAGGATCATTTGTGTCATTTGGTTAACATTTAGGTCATTTTCATCCTCTCAAGGCTTATGCTAGTCCAATTAGGGTTTTAAGCAATCTCTTGCATCCGATAGGTGAGTTTGTGTTTTGAATTAAAATTTAGGTCATTTTCGTCCTCCCTAGGCTTATTCTTGTCCAATTTTGGTTTTTAACCGATATCTTGCTTCCAATACGTGTGTTTCTTTCATTGGATGAACAATTAGGTCATTTACGTCCTCTCTAGGCATATTCTTGTCCAATTAGGGTTTTTAAGTAATCTTGTGTATCCAATAAATTCATTTGTGTCATTGGATGAACATTTACGTCATTTTCGTCCTCCCTAGACTTAAACGTGGACAACTATGGTTTTTTTAACAATCTTGTGCATCCAATAGGTGAGTTTGTGTCATTGGATTAACATTTTGGTCATTTTCGTCCTCCCTAGGCTTATTCTTGTCCAATTAGGGTTTTTAGCCAATCTTGTGCTTCCAATAGGTGTGTTTGTGTCAATGTATGAAAATTTAGGTTATTTTTGTGCTCCCTAGTATTATTCTTGTCCCATTCGGGTGTTTAAGAAATTTAGTGCATCCAGTCAGTTTACTTGTGTCATTGGATTATTATTTAGCTAATTTTCGTCCACCCTAGGCTTATTCTAGTTCAATTAGGATTTTTAACCAATATTGTACATCTAATAAGTTCATTTGGGTAACTATTAACCTCTAGGTCATTTTCGTGCTCCCTAGACTTATTCTTGGGCAAATATTGTTTTTAACCAATTTTGTGCATCCAATAAGTGTGTTTAAGTGATTGGATTAACATTTATGTCATTTTCATCGTCCGTAGTCATGTTCTTGGGAAATTAGGGTTTTTAACCAATCTGGTGCTTCCAATAGTTTTCATTTGTGTCATTGGATTAACATTTAGGTCCTTTTCATCGTCCCAAGGCTTATTGTTGTCAAATTAGGGTTTTTAACCAATCTTGTGCATCCAATAGGCGTGTTTGTGACATTGGATGAACATTTAGGTCATTTTCGTCCTCGCATAGCTTTATCTAGTCCAATTAAGGGTTTTAACCAGTCTTGTGCATCCAATAAGTTCATATGTGTCATTAGATTAACATTTAGGTTTATTTCAACCTTTCTTGTCTTATTCTAGTCCATTTAGTGTTTTTAAGCAATCTGGTGCCTCCAATAAGTTCATTTGTGTCATTGGATTAACATTTAGCTCATTTTCGTCCTCCCTAGACTTATTGGTGGGCAATTAGGGTTTTTAACCAATCTTGTGCATCCAATAGGTGTGTTTGTGTCATTGGATTAACAATTAGGTCATTTTCTTCCTTCCTAGACTTATTCTTGTCAAATTAGGGTTTTTAAGTAATCTTGTGCATCCAATAAGTATGTTTGTGTCATTGGATTAACATTTAGGTCATTTTCGTCCTCTCTAGGCTTATTCTAGTTCTATTAGGGTCTTTAAGGAATCTTGTGACTCCAATAAGTTCATTTGTGTCATTGGATTAACATTTAGGTAATTTTTGTCCTCGCTAGACTTATTCTTGCGCAATTAGGATTTTTAACCAATCTTGTGCGTACATAAGGATCATTTGTGTCATTTGGTTAACATTTAGGTCATTTTCATCCTCTCAAGGCTTATGCTAGTCCAATTAGGGTTTTAAGCAATCTCTTGCATCCGATAGGTGAGTTTGTGTTTTGAATTAAAATTTAGGTCATTTTCGTCCTCCCTAGGCTTATTCTTGTCCAATTTTGGTTTTTAACCGATATCTTGCTTCCAATACGTGTGTTTCTTTCATTGGATGAACAATTAGGTCATTTACGTCCTCTCTAGGCATATTCTTGTCCAATTAGGGTTTTTAAGTAATCTTGTGTATGCAATAAATTCATTTGTGTCATTGGATGAACATTTACGTCATTTTTGTCCTCCCTAGACTTAATCGTGGACAACTAGGGTTTTTTTTAACAATCTTGTGCATCCAATAGGTGAGTTTGTGTCATTGGATTAACATTTTGGTCATTTTCGTCCTCCCTAGGCTTATTCTTGTCCAATTAGGATTTTTAGCCAATCTTGTGATTCCAATAGGTGTGTTTGTGTCAATGTATGAAAATTTAGGTTATTTTTATGCTCCCTAGTATTTTTTTTGTCCAATTCGGGTGTTTAAGCAATTTTGTGCATCCAGTCAGTTTACTTGTATCATTTGATTATCATTTAGCTAATTTTCGTCCACCATAGGCTTATTCTATTCCAATTAGGGTTTTTTAACCAATATTGTACATCTAATAAGTTCATTTGGGTCACTATTAACCTCTAGGCCATTTTCGTGCTCCCTAGACTTATTCTTGGGCAAATATGGTTTTTAACCAATTTTGTGCATCCAATAAGTGTGTTTAAGTGATTGGATTAACATTTAGGTCATTTTCATCCTCCGTAGACTTGTTCTTGGGAAATTAGGGTTTTTAACCAATCTGGTGCTTCCAATAGTTTCGTTTGTGTCATTGGATTAACATTTAGGTCGTTTTCATCCTCCTAAGGCTTATTGTTGTCAAATTATCGTTTTTAACCAATCTTGTGCGTCCAATAGGCGTGTTTGTGACATTGGATGAACATTTAGGTCATTTTCTTCCTCGCATAGCTTTATCTAGTCCAATTAAGGGTTTTAACCAGTCTTGTGCATCCAATAAGTTCATATGTGTCATTAGATTAACATTATAGGTTTATTTCATCCTTTCTTGTCTTATTCTAGTCCATTTAGGGTTTTTAAGCAATCTGGTGCCTCCAATAAGTTCATTTGTGTCATTGGATTAACATTTAGCTCATTTTCGTCCTCCCTAGACTTATTGGTGGGCAATTAGGTTTTTTAACCAATCTTGTGCATCCAATAGGTGTGTTTGTGTCATTGGATTAACAATTAGGTCATTTTCTTCCTTCCTAGGCATATTCTTGCTAATTAGGGTTTTTAAGTAATCTTGTGCATCCAATAAGTATGTTTGCGTCATTGGATTAACATTTAGGTCATTTTCGTCCTCTCTAGGCTTATTCTAGTTCTATTAGGGGTTTTAAGGAATCTTGTGCATCCAATAAGTTCATTTGTGTCATGGGATTAACATTTAGGTAATTTTTGTCCTCGCTAGACTTATTCTTGCGCAATTAGGATTTTTAACCAATCTTGTGCATCCATAAGGATCATTTGTGTCATTTGATTAACATTTAGGTCATTTTCATCCTCTCAAGGCTTATGCTAGTCCAATCAGGGTTTTAAGCAATCTTGTGCATCTAATAGGTGAGTTTTTGTTATTGGATTAAAATTTAGGTCATTTTCGTCCTCCCAAAGCTTATTCTTGTCCAAATTTGGTTTTTAACCAATTTCTTGCTTCCAATATGTGTGTTTCTTTCATTGGATGAACAATTAGGTCATTTACGTCCTCTCTAGGCATATTCTTGTCCAATCAGGGTTTTTAATTAATCTTGTGTATCCAATAAATTCATTTGTGTCATTCGATGAACATTTACGTTATTTTCGTCCTCCCTAGACTTAATCGTGGACAACTAGGGTTTTTTTTTTAACAATCTTGTGCATCCAATAGGTGAGTTTGTGTCATTGGATTAACATTTTGGACATTTTCGTCCTCCCTAGGCTTAGTCATGTCCAATTAGGGTTTTTAGCCAATCATGTGCTTCCAATAGGTTTGTTTGTGTCAATGTATGAAAATTTAGGTTATTTTTGTGCTCCCTTGTATTATTCTTGTCCAATTCGGGTGTTTAAGCAATTTTGTGCATCCAGTCATTTTACTTGTGTCATTGGATTATTATTTAGCTAATTTTCGTCCATCCTAGGCTTATTCTAGTCCAATTAGGGTTTTTAACCAATATTGTACATCTAATAAGTTCATTTGGGTCACTATTAACCTCTAGGTCATTTTCTTGCTCCCTAGACTTATTCTTGGGCAAATTTGGTTTTTATCCAATTTTTGTACATCCAATAAGTGTGTTAAAGTGATTGGATTAACATTTAGGTCATTTTCATCCTCCCTAGACTTGTTCTTGGGAAATTAGGGTTTTTAACCAATCTGGTGCTTCCAATAGTTTTATTTGTGTCATTGGATTAAGATTTAGGTCATTTTCATCCTCCCAAGGCTTATTGTTGTCAAATTATCGTTTTTAACCAATCTTGTGCATCCAATAGGCATGTTTGTGACATTGGATGAACATTTAGGTCATTTTCGTCCTCGCTTAGGTTTATCTAGTCCAATTAAGGGTTTTAACCAGTCTTGTGCATCCAATAAGTTCATTTGCGTCATTAGATTAACATTTAGGTTTATTTCAACCTTTCTTGGCTTATTCTAGTCCATTTTGGGTTTTTAAGCAATCTGGTGCCTCTAATAAGTTCAATTGTGTCATTGGATTAACATTTAGCTCATTTTCGTCCTCCCTAGAGTTATTGGTGGGCAATTAGGTTTTTTAACCAATCTTGTGCATCCAATAGGTGTGTTTGTTTCATTGGATTAACAATTAGGTCATTTTCTTCTTTCCTAGGCATATTCTTGTCAAATTAGGGTTTTTAAGTAATCTTGTGCATCCAATAAGTATGTTTGTGTCATTGGATTAACATTTAGGTCATTTTCGTCCTCTCTAGGCTTATTCTCGTTCTATTAGGTTTTTTAAGGAATCTTGTGCATCCAATAAGTTCATTTGTGTCATTGGATTAACATTTAGGTAATTTTTGTCCTCGCTAGACTTATTCTTGCGCAATTAGGATTTTTAACCAATCTTGTGCATCCATAAGGATCATTTGTGTCATTTGATTAACATTTAGGTCATTTTCATCCTCTCAAGGCTTATGCTAGTCCAATCAGGGTTTTAAGCAATCTTGTGCATCTAATAGGTGAGTTTTTGTTATTGGATTAAAATTTAGGTCATTTTCGTCCTCCCTAAGCTTATTCTTGTCCAAATTTGGTTTTTAACCAATTTCTTGCTTCCAATATGTGTGTTTCTTTCATTGGATGAACAATTAGGTCATTTACGTCCTCTCTAGGCATATTCTTGTCCAATCAGGGTTTTTAATTAATCTTGTGTATCCAATAAATTCATTTGTGTCATTCGATGAACATTTACGTTATTTTCGTCCTCCCTAGACTTAATCGTGGACAACTAGGGTTTTTTTTTTAACAATCTTGTGCATCCAATAGGTGAGTTTGTGTCATTGGATTAACATTTTGGACATTTTCGTCCTCCCTAGGCTTAGTCATGTCCAATTAGGGTTTTTAGCCAATCATGTGCTTCCAATAGGTTTGTTTGTGTCAATGTATGAAAATTTAGGTTATTTTTGTGCTCCCTTGTATTATTCTTGTCCAATTCGGGTGTTTAAGCAATTTTGTGCATCCAGTCATTTTACTTGTGTCATTGGATTATTATTTAGCTAATTTTCGTCCACCCTAGGCTTATTCTAGTCCAATTAGGGTTTTTAACCAATATTGTACATCTAATAAGTTCATTTGGGTCACTATTAACCTCTAGGTCATTTTCTTGCTCCCTAGACTTATTCTTGGGCAAATATGGTTTTTATCCAATTTTTGTACATCCAATAAGTGTGTTAAAGTGATTGGATTAACATTTAGGTCATTTTCATCCTCCCTAGACTTGTTCTTGGGAAATTAGGGTTTTTAACCAATCTGGTGCTTCCAATAGTTTCATTTGTGTCATTGGATTAAGATTTAGGTCATTTTCATCCTCCCAAGGCTTATTGTTGTCAAATTATCGTTTTTAACCAATCTTGTGCATCCAATAGGCATGTTTGTGACATTGGATGAACATTTAGGTCATTTTCGTCCTCGCTTAGGTTTATCTAGTCCAATTAAGGGTTTTAACCAGTCTTGTGCATCCAATAAGTTCATTTGCGTCATTAGATTAACATTTAGGTTTATTTCAACCTTTCTTGGCTTATTCTAGTCCATTTTGGGTTTTTAAGCAATCTGGTGCCTCTAATAAGTTCAATTGTGTCATTGGATTAACATTTAGCTCATTTTCGTCCTCCCTAGAGTTATTGGTGGGCAATTAGGTTTTTTAACCAATCTTGTGCATCCAATAGGTGTGTTTGTTTCATTGGATTAACAATTAGGTCATTTTCTTCTTTCCTAGGCATATTCTTGTCAAATTAGGGTTTTTAAGTAATCTTGTGCATCCAATAAGTATGTTTGTGTCATTGGATTAACATTTAGGTCATTTTCGTCCTCTCTAGGCTTACTCTCGTTCTATTAGGGTTTTTAAGGAATCTTGTGCATCCAATAAGGTCATTTGTGTCATTGGATTAACATTTAGGTAATTTTTGTCCTCGCTAGACTTATTCTTGCGCAATTAGGATTTTTAACCAATCTTGTGCGTCCATAAGGATCATTTGTGTCATTTGATTAACATTTAGGTCATTTTCATCCTCTCAAGGCTTATGCTAGTCCAATTAGGGTTTTAAGCAATCTTGTGCATCCAATAGGTGAGTTTGTGTTATTGGATTAAAATTTATATCATTTTCGTCCTCCCTAGGCTTATTCTTGTCCAATTTTGGTTTTTAACCAATATCTTGCTTCCAATAGGTGTGATTCTTTCATTGGATGAACAATTAGGTCATTTACGTCCTCTCTAGGCATATTCTTGTCCAATTAGGGTTTTTAAGTAATCTTGTGTATCCAATAAATTCATTTGTGTCATTGGATGAACATTTACGTCATTTTCGTCCTCCCTAGACTTAATCGTGGACAACTAGGGTTTTTTTTTAACAATCTTGTGCATCCAATAGGTGAGTTTGTGTCATTGGATTAACATTTTGGTCATTTTCGTCCTACCTCGGCTTATTCTTCTGCAATAAGAGTTGTTAACCAATCTTGTGCATCAAATAGGTGTGTTTGTGTCATTGGATGAACATTTAGGTCATTTTCATCCTCCGTAGTCTTAATCTAGTCCAATTAGGGTTTTTAACCAATCTTGTGCATCCAACAATTTCATTTGTGTAATTGAATTAGGATTTAGGTCATTTTCGTCCTCCATAGACTTATTATTGGGCAATAAGGGTTTTTAACCAATCTTGTCGATCCAATTGGTGTCTTTATCTCATTGGATGAACATTTAGGTCATTTTCATCATCCCTAGGCTTATTCTTGTCAAATAAGGATTTTTAACAAATCTTGTGCATCCAATAAGTTCATTTGTGTCATTGGATTAACATTTAGTTCAATTTCGTCATCTTTAGGCTTATTCTAGTCCAATTAGGTTTTTTAAGTAATTTTTTGCATCGAATAAGTTCATTTGTGTCATTGTATTAATATTTTGGTCATTTTCGTCCTCCCTAGACTTAATCTTTGGGAATTAAGGTTTATAACAAATCTTGTGCATCCAATTGGTGTGTTTGTCTCATTGGATGAACATTTAGGATATTTTCATCATCCCTAGGGTTATTCTTGTCAAATTAGGATTTTTAACCAATCTTGTGCATCTAATAAGTTCATTTGTGTCATTGGATTAACATTTAGGTCGTTTTTGTCCTCTCTAGGCTTATTCTAGTCCAATTAGGGTTGTTAAGCAAACCTGTGCATCTAGTAGGTGTGTTTGTGTCATTGGATGAGCATTTAGGTCATTTTCGTCCTCCTTAGACTTATTCTTGTCCAATTAGGGTTTTGAAACAATCTTTTGTATCCAATAGGTGTGTTTGTGTCTTGGGATGAACATTTAGGTCATTTTCATCATCGCTACGCCTTTTGTTGTCCAATTAGGATTTTTAACCAATCTCGTGCATCCAATAAGTTCATTTGGGACATTGGATTAACATTTAGGTCATTTTCGTCCTCTTTAGGCTTACTCTAGTCCAATTAGGGTTAAAAAGAAATATTGTGTATCCAATGGGTGTGTTTGTGTCATTGGATGAGCATTTAGGACATTTTCGTCCTCCGTTGGCTTATTCTTGTCCAATCAAGGTTTTTAACCAATCATGTGCAACCAATAAATTTATTTGTGTCATTAGATTAACATTTAGCTCATTTTCTTGCTCCCTTAATTTATTATTTGGCAATTTGTGTTTTTACCCAATCTTGTGCATCCAATATGTGTGTTTGTGTCATTGGATGAACATTTTAGACATTTTCATGATCTCTAGACTTATTCTTGTCCAATAAGGGTTTTTATCCAATCTTGTGCATCTAATAAATTCTTTTATGTCATTTGATTAACATTTTAGTCATTTTCATCCTTTCTATGTTTATTCTAGTCCTATTAGAGTTTTTATGAAATCTTGTGCATCCAATAGGTGTGTTTGTATCATTTAATGAGTATTTAGGTCATTTTCGTTATTTCACAATAAGTCTGTTTGTGTCATTGAATGAGCATTTAGGTCATTTTCGTCCACCCTATGCTTATTGTTGTCCAATTAGTGTTTTTAAGCAATCTTGTGCATCCAATAAATTCATTTGTGTCATTGGATTAATATTTAGTTCATTATCGTCCTCCTTAGACTTATTCTTGGACAATGCATCCAATAGGTGTGTTTGTGTCATTGGATTAACATTTAGGTCATTTTCATCCTTGTTAGGCTTATTCTTTTCCAAATTGGGTTTTTAAACAATCTTATGCTTCCAAGAGGTGTGTTTTTGTCATTGGATGAAAATTTAGGTTATTTGCGTTCACCCTAGTCTTATTCTTTTCCAATTAGGGGTTTTAAGCAATTTTGTGCATCCAATAACTCTATTTGTGTCATTGGATTAACATTTAGCTACGTTTCGTCCTCCCTAGGCTTATTCTAGTTCAATTAAGGTTTTTAACCAATCTTGTGCATCTGATAAGTTCATTTGTGTCATTAGTTTAACATTTATGTCATTTTCATCCTCTCGTGGCTTATTTTAGTCCAATTACGGTTTTTAAGCAATCTCGTGCATCTAATAAGTTCATTTCTATCATTCAATTATCCTCTAGGTCATTTTCGTCCTACCTAGACTTATTGTTGGGAAATTATGGTTTTTAACTAATCTTGTGCTTCCAATAGGCGTGTTTGTGTGATTGGATGAACATTTAGGTCATTTTCGTCCTCCCTAGGATTATTCTTGTCCAACTAGGGTTTTAAACAAATCTTGTGCATCCTATAGGTGTGTGTCTGTCATTGGATGAACATTTACGTCATTTGTGTCCTCCCTAGGATTATTCTTGTCCAATTAGGGTTTTTAACCAATCCTATACATCAAATAGGTGTGTTTGTGTCATTGGAAGAACATTTAGGTCATTTTCGACCTCCCTAGATTTATTCTTGTCCAAATAGTGTTTATAACCAATCTTGTGCATCCAATAAATTTATTTGTGTCCTTGGATTAAGATTTAGGTCATTATCGTCCTATCTAGGCTTATTCTAGTCCAATTAAGTTTTTTTAACCAATCTTGTGCATCCAATAAGTTTATTTTTGTCATTGATTTAACATTTAGGTAATTTTCGTCCTCCCTAGACTTATTCTTGGGCAATTAGGGTTTTTAACCTATCTTGTGCATTCAATAGGTGTGTATGTGTCATTAGATGAACATTTAGGTGATTTTATCCCCTAGGCTTATTCTTGTCCAATTAGGGTTTTTATTCAATGTTGTGTATCTAATAAATTCATTTGTGTCATTGGATTAACATTTAGGTCATTGTCGTCCTCTCTAGAATTATTCTTGGGCAGTTAAGGTTTTTAGCCTATCATGTGCATCCAATAATTATTGCTTGAACATTTAGGTCATTTTCATCATCCCTAGGCTTATTTTGGTGCAATTAGGGTTTTTAACCAATCTTGTGCATACAATAAGTTCATTTGTGTCATTAGATTAAAATTTAGTGTTGGAAATTATGACTTCTGTTTCTAAAAATAATGTGTATGACAGTCTTAAACAAATCCACAAGATTGCTAAACAGTTTAACAAAAACAAATTTTATTAAACAGAAGATCAATCACGGTCCGAAGGAATAGTTTCCGAGCGAAGGTTCACAATTACATGTATTGTCTAATTACTAATGCAGCATATACTGTAATTGTTCAACAGATTAATCAAGATACAAGCATGCAAATTCAACCATTCAAGTAATATCAAACAAATCAGAATTCTGCTATCACATGCATTCAAGATTAATCAAACAAACAATATAGAAATAAAAGAGAAGGGATAAGAGGATGATACACAGAGATTTATACTGGTTCGGTCATCTATATGACAGCATACATCCAGTCCCGAAATCAACTTGATTTCAGCCTTTCTTTCAATAGAATCTTCTAGAGTTGTTTTTATAGATTGTCCAGCTCTCACGACCTATCTATCCAAAAACTAAACTCTCTTGCTTCTATTGCTCACCACTGTATCCCTCAAGTCACTCAGCAGACTCTCCCAAGATCACAGTGAAACTTCTTCTTGATGAGCCCTCTCAACAAAGTAGATAGTTACCAGTTTCAATATTGGGTTTTTACAAGACTTTCTTTACAAAACGTAGTTTACAGAGATTACACAAGATCAATGATCTGCAGTAAATGCGACTCAATCAATCTATGAAATGCACACAATAAGATTTGCCAAGATAGTGTTTAGTGTGATTTCAAGCCTTTTTCTCAAACTACTTTTTCAGAATCTCTGGGTTATGAAAAAGTGTATTCAAAGTAGTACAAAGGTTATCAAAGGTTTTTCAACGTTCTAGGTTCTGAGTTATGTGTATTAAAAAGTTATTTGAAAAACATATTTGAGTCAGCTTATATATGTTTCAGAAAAACACAGTCAAATCGATTTACCAATCGATTTGATAAAGGTTTAAAACACCCCAATTGATTTCCCAATCGATTATCGCGTTTCTTGTTTTTCTTGAATCTTGGAAACATATGAATGAATCGATTTTCCAATCGATTCTTTTAATGCACAAATCAGAAAACTGAGGCAAATTCATATCAGCATCGATTGAGTAATCGATTTGAGATGTTTTGTTCCAACAACGAGATCAAAACAATCGATTACGCAGTCGACTGATATTCCATCATAATCGATTTGGCAATTGGTCTGTAACTCAAACAATTACTCCAATTGATTTGTCATCGATTGGATTGATCACAATGACTCTAGTATATTTGCACTAATCGATTTGTCAATCGATTTGCTTTGCCACAGTGATTCAGCTGTTTTATTCCAATCGATTTACCAATCGATTTGAATTATTACAATGACTTAGCTATTTAGAAAACATTGATTTGCCAATCGACTAGGAACTTGGTTTCTGATATATGATTAAACATTTTAGAATCCCAATCGATTTGCCAATCAATTAGTATATATCTTGCAAGTCAACGAAAAAAAATCAATTGATGTCTCAATCAATTTGATTGATCATAGAGGTACAGGCTTATAAAAAGCTTTTACCCAATCGATTTGGCTTAGAAAATGGTTGTCTCTGTGACTTTCTAAATCGATTAATCAATTGATGTCCCAATCGATTGTTCAATCGATTGGTTCATTACAGAGGTCAAGTCTGATGAAAAGAGTACTCAAATTAATACAAGTCTAATAACTAATTAATACAATCACTAATGACACTTAAGCAGAGTTGCGTCTTACTCCAGTATATTCTCCACTTTATGCTTGATTCCTTGTGTTCCAAGCTTGTGTCCAAATGTATAGTGTTTGTGTGTTTCTTCCTGAAATGCAACTTGGTTAAAACTGTTAGTTTTATCAAAAATTGCATGAACATTGTATGTTTGTTAATTATGTCAAAACCATAATCAGCGGGACTTATGTCCAACATTTAGGTCATGTTCGTCCGCTCTAGCGTTATTCTCTTCTAATTAGGGTTTTTAAGCAATCTTGTGCATCCAATAAGATCATTTGCGTCATTGGATTAACATTTATGTCATACGTCCTCCCTAGACCTATTCTTGGGCAATTAGGGTTTTCAACCAATCTTGTGCATCCAATAGATGTGTTTGTTTCATTGGATTAGAATTTAGGTCATTTTCGTCCTCCATAGGCTTATCCTCGTCCAATTAAATGTTCTAATCAATCTTGTGCATCCAATAGGTGTGTTCGTGTTATTGGATGGAAATTTAGGTTATTTTTGTCCTCCCTAGGCTTATTCTAATCCAATTAGGGTTTTTAACCAATTTTGTGCATCCAATAAGTTCATTTGTGTCATTGGATTAACCTCTAGGTCATTTTCGTCCTCCCTAGACTTATTCTTGGGTAATTTTGGTGGCAAACCTATCTTGTGCATCCAAGAGATGTGTTTGTGTTATTCGATGAACATATAGGTCATTTTCATCCTCCGTAGTCTTATTCTAGGCCAATCAGGGTTTTAAGCAATCTTGTGCATCCAATAAGATCATTTGCGTCATTGGATTAACATTTAGGTCATACATCCTCCATAGACCTATTCTTGGGCAATTAGGGATTTCAACCAATCTTGTGCATCCAATAGGTGTGTTTGTTTCATTGGATTAGAATTTAGGTCATTTTCGTCCTCCCTAGGCTTATTCTTGTCCAATTAGTGTTTTTAACCGATGTTGTGTATCCAATAAATTCATTTCTGTCATTGCATTAACACTTAGATCATTTTCGTCGTTTCTAGAATTATTCTTTGGCAGATAAGGTTTTTAGCCTATCTCGTGCATCCAATAGGAGTGTTTCTGTCGTTGCTTGAACATTTGGGTCATTTGAATTATCCCAAGGCTTATTTTGGTCCAATTAGGGTTTGTAACCAATCTTGTGCATCCAATAAATTCATTTGTGTCATTAGATTAACATTTAGGGCATGTTCGTCCTCTCTAGCATTATGCTCGTCCAATTAGGGATTTTAGGCAATGTTATGCATCCAATAAGTTCATTTGTGTCGTTGGATTAACATTTAGGTCATTTTCGTCCTCCCTAGACCTATTCTTGGGCAATTACGGTTTTCAAGCAATCTTGTGCATCCAATAGGTGTGTTTGTGACATTGGATTAGCATTTAGGTCATTTTCGTCTTCTCTAGGCTTATGCTCGTCCAATTAACGTTTCTAACCAATCTTGTGCATCCAATAGGTGTGTTTGTGTCATTGGATGACAATTTAGGTTATTTTGGTCCTCCCTAGGCTTATTCTAGTCCGATTAGGGTTTTTATCCAATTTTGTGCATCCAATAAGTTCATTTGTGTCATTGGATGAACCTCTACGTCATTTTCGTCCTCCCTAAACTTATTCTTTGGTAATTTTGGTGGCTAACTTATCATGTGCATCTAGTAGGTGTGTTTGTGTCATTCGATGAACATCTAGGTTATTTCGTCCTCCCTAATCTTATTCTAGGCCAATTAGGGGTTTAAACCAATCTTGTGCCTTTAATAGGTGTGTTTGTGTCAGCGGATGAACATTTAGGTCATTTTCATTCTCCCTACACTTATTCTAGTGCAATAAGGGTTTTTAACCAATCTTGTGCATCCAATAGGTTTGTTTTTGTCATTGGATGAACATCTAGGTCATTTTCATCCTCCCTAGTCTTATTTTCATCCAATAGGTGTGTTTTTGTTATTGGATGAACATCTTGATTCCTTGTGTTCCAAGCTTGTGTCCAAATGTATAGTGTTTGTGTGTTTCTTACTGAAATGCAAGTTGGTTAAAACTGTTAGTTTTATCAAAAATTGCATGAACATTGTATGTTTGTTAATTATGTCAAAACCATAATCAGGGGGACTTATGTCCAACATTTAGGTCATGTTCGTCCGCTCTAGCGTTATTCTCTTCCAATTAGGGTTTTTAAGCAATCTTGTGCATCCAATAAGATCATTTGCGTCATTGGATTATCATTTAGGTCATACGTCCTCCCTAGACCTATTCTTGGGCAATTAGGGTTTTCAACCAATCTTGTGCATCCAATAGGTGTGTTTGTTTCATTGGATTAGAATTTAGGTCATTTTCGTCCTCCATAGGCTTATCCTCGTCCAACTAAATGTTTTAATCAATCTTGTGCATCCAATAGGTGTGTTCGTGTTATTGGATGGAAATTTAGGTTATTTTTGTCCTCCCTAGGCTTATTCTAATCCAATTAGGGTTTTTAACCAATTTTGTGCATCCAATAAGTTCATTTGTGTCATTGGATTAACCTCTAGGTCATTTTTGTCCTCCCTAGACTTATTCTTGGGTAATTTTGGTGGCAAACCTATCTTATGCATCCAAGAGGTATGTTTTTGTCATTTGATGAATATTTAGGTCATTTTCTTCCCCCTAGGCATATTCTAGGCCAATCAGGGTTTTTAAGCAATCTTGTGCATCCAATAAGATCATTTGCATCATTGGATTAACATTTAGGTCATACATCCTCGATAGACCTATTCTTGGGCAATTAGGGATTTCAACCAATCTTGTGCATCCAATACGTTTGTTTGTTTCATTGGATTAGAATTTAGGTCATTTTCGTCCTCCATAGGCTTATCCTCGTCCAATTAAAGGTTTTAATCAATCTTGTGCATCCAATAGGTGTGTTTGTGTCAATGGATGAACATTTAGGTCATTTCCATCATCCCTAGGCTTATTTTTGTCAAATTAGAATTTTTAACCAATTTAGTATATCCAATAAATTCATTTGTGTCATTGGATTAACATTTAGGTCATTTTCGTCCTCTCTAGGCTTATTCTTGTCCAATTAGGGTTTTGAAGTAATCTTGTGCATCCAATAAGTTCATTTGTGTGATTGGATTAACATTTTGGTCATTTTCGTCCTCCCTAGACTTAATCTTGGGCAATTAGTGTTTTTAACCAATCTTGTGCATCCCATAGGTGAGTTGGTATCAATGGATTAACATTTAGGTTATTTTCATTCTCCCTAGGCTTTATCTTGTCCAATTAGGGTTTTTAACCAATTTTGTGCATCCAATAGGTATGTTTCTGTCATTGGATGCACATTTAGGTCATTCTCTTCCTACCTAGGCTTATTCTTCTGCAATTAGGGGTTTTAACCAATCTTGTGCATCCAATAGGTGTGTTTGTGTCATTGGATGAAACTCTAGGTCATTTTCATCCTCCCTAGTCTTATTCCAGTCCAATTAGGGTTTTTAACCAATCTCGTGCCTTCAATAGGTGTGTTGTGTCATTGGATGAATATTTATGGTCATTTTCATCCTCCCTTGACTTATTCTTATCCAATTAGAGTTCTTGTTGAATCTTGTGCATCCCATAGGTGTGTTTATGTTATAGGATGAACATTTTCGTCCTCTGTTGGCTTATTCTTGTCCAATTAGGGTTTTTAACCAATCTTGTTCCCCCAATAGGTTTGTTTCTATCGTTGGATGAACATTTAGGTGCATTTGTGTCGTTGGATGAATATTTAGGTCATTTTCATCTTCCCTAGTATTATTGTTGTCCAATTAGTGTTTTTAACCGATGTTGTGTATCCAATAGGTGTGTTTGTATCATTGGATGGACATTTAGGTCATTTTCGTCCTCCCTAGACTTATTCTTGTCCAATTTGTGTTTTTAACCAATGTTGTGTATCCAATAAATTCATTTGTGTCATTGCATTAACATTTAGATCATTTTCGTCCTTTCTAGAATTATTCTTTGGCAGATAAGGTTTTTAGCCTATCTCGTGCATCCAATAGGAGTGTTTCTGTCATTGCTTGAACATTTGGGTCATTTGAATTATCCCAAGGCTTATTTTGGTCCAATTAGGGTTTGTAACCAATCTTGTGCATCCAATAAATTCATTTGTGTCATTAGATTAACATTTAGGTCATGTTCGTCCTCTCTAGCATTATGCTCGTCTAATTAGGGATTTTAGGCACTGTTATGCATCCAATAAGTTCATTTGTGTCGTTGGATTAACATTTAGGTCATTTTCGTCCTCCCTAGACCTATTCTTGGGCAATTACGATTTTCAAGCAATCTTGTGCATCCAATAGGTGTGTTTGTGTCATTGGATTAGCATTTAGGTCATTTTCGTCTTCTCTAGGCTTATGCTCGTCCAACTAAAGTTTCTAACCAATCCTGTGCATCAAATAGGTGTGTTTGTGTCATTGGATGAAAATTTAGGTTATTTTGGTCCTCCCTAGGCTTATTCTAGTCCAATTAGGGTTTTTAACCAATTTTGTGGATCCAATAAGTTCATTTGTGTCATTCGATTAACCTCTAGGTCATTTTCGTCCTCCCTAAACTTATTCTTTGGTAATTTTGGTGGCTAACTTATCATGTGCATCTAATAGGTGTGTTTGTATCATTTGATGAACATCTAGGTCATTTTCGTCCTCCCTAATCTTATTCTAGGCCAATTAGGGGTTTAAACCAATCTTTTGCCTTTAATAGGTGTGTTTGTGTCAGCGGATGAACATTTAGGTCATTTTCATCCTCCCAACACTTATTCTAGTGCGATAAGGGTTTTTAACCAATCTTGTGCATCCAATAGGTGTGTTTTTGTCATTAGATGAACATCTAGGTCATTTTCATCCTCCCTAGTCTTATTCTAGTCCAATTAGGGTTTTTAACCAATCTTGTGCCTTTAATAGGTGTGTTTGTGTCATTGCATGAACATTTAGGTCATTTTCGTCCTCCGTAGGCTTATTCTTGTCCAATTAGGTTTTTAATCAATCTTGGAGGTCCAAAAGGTGCGTTTGTGTCATTGGATGAACATTTAGGTCATTTTTGTCCTCTCTAGTATTATTTTGATCCTCCCGATGTTGTGCTACCAATAGGTGTGTTTCTTATTCAATTAGGTTTTATAGCCGATCTTCTGTATCCAATAGGTGTTTTTGGGTGATTGGACGAATATTTAGGTCGCTTTCGTCCTCCCTAGGCTTATTCTAGTCCACTTATGGTTTTTAACCAATCTTGTGCATCCAACATGTGTGTTTGTGTCATTGGATGAACATTTAGGTCGTTTTCTTCCTCCCTATTCTTATTTAATAAGTGTATTTGTGTAATTGGATGAACATATAGGCCGTTTTCGTCTTTCCTTGTCTTATTCATGTCCAATTAGGGTTTTTAACCGATCTTTTGCATTAATTAGCTATGTTTGTGTCATTGGAAGAATATTTAGGTCATTTTCGTCCTCTCTAGGCTTATTCTTGTCCAATTAGGGTTTTTAACCAATCTTGTTCATCGAATAGGTGTGTTTGTGTTATTGGATGAACATTTAGGTCATTTTCATCCTCCCTAGTCTTATTTTAACCAATTAAGGTTTTTAACCGATCTTATGCATCCAATACGTGTGTTTGTGTAATTGGATGAACATTTTGGTTATTTTCATCCTCGCTAGTCATTTTCTTGTCTAATTTGGGTTTTTAACCAATCTTGTGCATCCAATAGGCGTGTTTGTGTCATTGGATGAATATTTAGGTCATTTTTTTTCCCCTAGGCATATTCTAGTCCAATTAGGGTTTTTAAGCAATCTTGTGCATCCAATAAATATGTTTGTGTCATTGGAATAACATTTAGGTCATTTTCGTCCTCCTTAGGCTTATTCTTTGGCAATTAGGGTTTTTATTCTATCTTGTGAATGCAATAGGTGTGTTTGTGTCGTTGGATAAACATTTTGGTCATCATCGTCCTCCCTTTTCTTATTCTTGTCCAACTAGGGTTTTTATCCAATCTTGTGCATCCAATAGGACTGTTTGTGTCATTGGATGAACATTTAGGTCGTTTTCTTCCTCTCTAGGCTTATTCTTGTCCAATTAGGATTTTAAACCATTCTTGTGCCTCCAATATGTGTGTTTGTGTCATTGGATGAACATTTAGATCACTTGCATCCTCCCTAGGCTTATTCTTGTCCAATTAGGATTTTTAACGAAACTTGTGTGTCAAATAGATGTGTTTGTGTCGTTAGATTGACATTTAGGTGATTTTCGTCCTACTTTGGCTTATTCTCGTCCAATTAGGGTTTTTAACCAATCATATGGATCCAATAGGTGTGTTTGTGTGATTGGATTAAAATTATGTTATTTTCGTCCTCCTTAGGGTTTTTCCTGTCTAATTAGGGTTTTTAACCAATCTTGTGCATTCAATAAATTTATTTGTGTAATTGGATGAACATTTAGGAAATTTTCTTCCTCCCTAGGTTAATTCGTGTTCGATTAGGGTTTTTAACAAATCTAGTGCATCGAATATATTTGCTTCTGTCATTGGATGAACATTTAGGTGATTTTTGTTCCCCCTAGGTTTATTCTCGTCCAATTAGGGATTTTAACCAATCTTGTGCATCTAGTAGGTGTGTTTGTGTCATTGGATGAGCATTTAAGTCATTTTCATCCTCCTTGTGCTTTTTCTAGTCCAATTAGGGTTTTAAGCAATCTTGTTCATCCAATAAGTATGTTTGTTTCATTGGATCAACATTTAGGTCATTTTCGTTTTCCCTACACTTATTCTTGGGCAATTATAGTTTTTATCCTATCTTGTGCATCCCATAGGGGTCTTTGTATCGTTGAATCAACATTTAGGTCACTTTCCTCCTCCCTAGGCTTATTCTTGACCGATTAGGATTTTTAAGCAATCTTGTGCATCCAATAAATGTGTTTGCGTCATTGGATGAACATTTAGGTGTTTTTCGTCCTCCCACAGATTTTTCTCGTCCAATTAGGGATGTTAACCAATCTTGTGCATCCAAAAGGTGTGTTTGTGTCATAGGATGAGCATTTAAGTCATTTTTATCCTCCCAAGGCTTATTCAAGTCCAAGTAGGGGTTTTAAGAAATCTTGTGCATCAAATAAGTACGTTTGTGTCATTGGATTAACATTTAGGTCATTTTCGTCCTACCTAGACTTATTCTTGGGAAATTATGGTTTTTATCCTATCTTGTGCATCCAATAGGGGTGTTTGTATCGTTGAATCAACATTTAGGTCACTTTCCTCCTCCCTTGGCTTATTCTTGACCAATTAGGATTTTTAAGAAATCTTGTGCATCTAGTATGGTCATTTGTGTGATTGGATAAATATTTAGGTCATTTTCGTTCTCTTTAGACTTATCCACGGGCTATTAGGGTTTTTAGCCAATCTTATGCATCCGAAAGGTGTGTTTGTGTCATTAGATGAGCATTTTTGTCAATTTCCTCCTCCCTAGGCTTCTTCTTGCGAATTAGGGTTTTTAACCAAACTTGTGCATCCGATAGGTGTGTTTGTGTCATTCGATAAGCATTTATGTCAATTTCCTTCTCCCTAGACTTATTCTCGTCCAATGTTTTTTTTTACCAATCTTGTGCATCCAATAGTTGTGTTTGTGTCATTCGATGATTATTTAGGTCATTTTCGTCCTCCCTAGGCTTATTCTTGTCCAATTAGGGTTTTTAACCAATCTTGTGCATCCAATAGGTCTGTTTGTGTCATTGGATGAACATTTAGTTAATTATCGTTCTCCCTAGTCTTATTATTGTCCAATTAGAGTTTTTAACCAGTCTTGTGCATCCAATGGGTCTATTTGTGTCATTGGATGAACATTTAGGTCATTTTCGCCCTCCCAATTCTTATTCTTGTCTAATTAGGGTTTCTAACCAATCTTGTTCATCCAATAGGTGTGTTTGTGTCATTTGATAAACATTTCGGTCATTTTCCTCCACCCTAGGCGTATTCTTATCCAATTAGGGTTTTTAACCAATCTTGTGCATCCAATAGGTGTGTTTGTGACATTAAATTAACATTTAGGTCATTTTCGTCCTCCCTAGGCTTATTCTTGGCCAATTACAAATTTTAACCAATCTTGTGCATCCAAAAGAAGTGTTTCTGTCATTGGATTAACATTTAGGTGATTTTTGTCCTCGCTAGTCTTATTCTCATCAAATTAGGTTTTTTAACCAATCTTGTGCATCCAATTGACTTTTTCTTGTCCAATTAGGCTTGTGCGTCCCTAGGCTTTTTCTTTTCCAATTAGGGTTTTTAACAAATTTTGTGCGTCCAATAGGTGTGTTTGTGTCATTGGATGAACATTTAGGTGATTTTCGTCCTACCTAGGCTTATTCTTATCCAATTAGGGTTTCTTGTGCATCCAATAGGTGTGTTGGTGTCATTGGATTAACATCTAGGTCATTTTCGTCCTCCCTAGACTTATTCTTGGGCAATTAGGGTTTTTAAGCAATCTTGTGCATCTGATAGGTGTGTTTGTGTCATTGGATGAGCATTTATGTTAATTTCCTCGTCCCTAGGCTTATTCTTACCCAATTAGGGTTTTTACCAATCTTGTGCGTCAAATAGGTGTGTTTGTGTCATTGAATAAAAATTTATGTCATTTTCTCCCTCCCTATGCTTATTCTTGTCCAATTTTTAACAATTCTTGCGCATCCAATAGGTGAGTTTATGTCATTGGATAAACATTTATGTCATTTTCGTCCTCCCTAGTCTTCTTCTTTTCCAATTAGGGTTTTTAACCAAAATTTTGCGTACAATAGGTGTGTTTATTTCATTGGATGAACATTTAGATCATTTTCCTCCTCCGTAGTTTGATTCTTGTCCAAATAGGGGTTTTAACCAATCTAGTGCATCCAATACGTTCATTTGTGTAATTGGATTAACATTTAGGTCATTTTGGTTCTCCCAGGTCTTATTCTTGGGCAATTAGGGTTTTTAACCAATCTTATGCATCTAATAAGTGTGTTTGTGTCATTGGATGAGCTTTTATGTCATTTTATTCCTCCCTAGGCTTATTCTCCTCACATTAGGGTTTTTATCCAATCTTGTGCATCCAATAGTTGTGTTTGTGTCATTGGATGATGATTTAGGTCATTTTCGGCAATTAGGGTTTTTAATCAATCCTGTGCATCCAATTGGTGTGTTTGTGTCATTAGATTAACCTTTAGGTCATTTTCGATCTCCCTTGGTGTATTCTTTTCCAATTAGGGTTTTTAACCAATCTTGTGCCTCCAAAACGTGTGTTTCTAGTTCAATTAGAGTTTTGAAGCAATCTTGTACATCAAATAAGTATGTTTGTGTCATTGGATTAATATTTAGGTCATTTTCGTCGTTTCCAGACTTATTCTTGGGCAACTACGGTTTTTAACCTTTCTTGTGTGTCTAAAAGATGTGTTTGTGTCGTTGGATCAACAATTAAGTCATTTTCGTCCTCCCTAGGCTATTCTTGTCCAATTAGGGTTTTTAAGCAATTTGGTGTATCCAATAAGTTCAACTGTGTCATTGGATTAACATTTATGACATTTTTGTCCTCCCTATGCTTATTCTTGTCCAATTAGTGTTTTTAATCAATCTTGTGCATCTAATAGGTGTGTTTGTGTCATTGAATGAACATTTAGGCCATTTTCGTCCTCCGTAGGCTTATTCTTGTCCAATTAGGGTTTTTAACCAATATTGTGCTTCCAATAGATGTGTTTGTGTCATTAGATTAACATTTAGGTCATTTTGTTTTCCTCCCTAGGCTTATTCTTCTCCAATTAGGATTTTAACCTATCTTGTGCATCCAAAAGGTGTGTTTGTGTCATTGGATGAGCATTTCATTTATTTTTATCCTCCCAAGGCTTATTCTAGTTGAATAAGGTTTTTAACCAATCTTGTTCCCCCAAGAGGTTTGTTTCTATCGTTGGATGAACATTTAGGTCATTTTCCCTCCTCCCAGGGATTATTCTTGTCCAATTAGGGTTTTTAACCAATCTTGTGCATCCAATAGGTGTGTTTGTGTCATTGGATGAACATTTAGGTCAATTTCCTCCTCCCTATGCTTATTCTTTTCCAATTAGGGTTTTTAACCAATCTTGTGCATCCAATACATGTGTTTGTGTCATTGGATTAAAAATGAGGTGCCTTTTGTCCTCCCTAAGCTTATTCACGTCCAATTAGTGATTTTAACAAATCGAGTGCATCCAATAAGCGTGTTTGTGTTATTGGATATGCATTTATATCGGTTTCATCCTCCCTAGACTTATTATAGTCGAATTAGGTTTTTTTTAGCAATCTTGTGCATCGAATAAGGTTTTTAAACAATCTTGTGCATCCAATGGATGTGTTTTTGTCATTGGATGAACATTTAAGTCATTTTCCTCCTTCATATGCTTATTCTTGTCCAATTTGGGTTTTTAACCAATTTTGTGCATCCAATACATGTGTTTGTGTCATTGGATTAAAAATTAGGTGACGTTCGTCCTGACTAAGCTTATTTTCGTCCAATTAGCGATTTTAACCAATCTTGTGAATCCAATATATGGGTTTGTATCATTGGATTAACATTTACGTTATTTTCATCCTCCCTTGCTTGTTCTCCTCCAATTAGGGTTTTTAACCAATCTTGTGCATCTAACAGGTGTGTTTGTGTCATTAGATGAGCATTTCATTTATTTTCATCCTCCCCAAGCTTATTCTAGTCTAATAAGGGTTTTCAAGCAATCTTCTGCATCCAATAAGTTCATTTATGTCATTGGATTAACATTTAGGTCATTTTCGTGCACAAGGACTTATTATTCAGCAATTAGGGTTTTTAACCAATCTTGTGCATCCAATTGGTGTGTTTGGGTCATTAGATTAACATTTAGGTCATTTTCGACCTCCCTTGGTTTATTCTTGTCCAATTATGGATTTTAACCAATCTTGTGCCTCCAATAGATGTGTTTCTGTAATTGGATAAACATTTACGTCATTTTCGTCCTCCCATGGATTATCCTTGTCCGATTAGGGTTTTTAACCAATATTGTGCATCCAAAAGGTTTGATTGTGTCACTGGATGAACATTTAGGTCATTCTTCGCTTACCTAGGCTTATTCTTGTCCAATTAGGGTTTTTGAGCAATCTGGTGCATCCAATAAGTTCATCTGTAACATTGGATTAACATTTAGGTCATTTTCGTCGTCCTTAGGCTTAGTTTCATCCAATTAAGGTTTTTAAACAATCTTGTGCATGCCATAGTTGTGATTTTTTTCATTGCATGATTATTTAGGTCATTTTCTTCTTCCCTAAGCTTATTCTTGTCCAATTAGGGTTGTTAACCAATCTTGTGCATCCAATAGATGTTTTTGTGTCGTTGGATTAACATATAGGTCACTTTCGTCCTCCCTAGGCTTATTCTCCTCCAATTATGGTTTTTAACCAACCTTGTGCATCCAATAGGTGTGTTTGTGTCATTGGATGAACATTTAAGTCAATTTTATCGTCCCAACGAATATTCTAGACCAATTAGGGTTTTTAAGTAATCTTGTTCATCCAATAAGTTCATTTGAGTTATTGGATTAACATTTAGGTCATTTTTGACCTCCCTTGGTTTATTCTTGTCCAATTAGGGTATTTAACCAATCTTGTGCCCCCAATAGGTTTGTTTCTATCGTTGGATGAACATTTAGGTCATTTTTGTCCTCCCATGGATTATTCTAGTCCAATTAGGTGTTTTAACCAATCTTGTGCATCCAATAGGTATGTTTGTGACATTGGATGAACATTTAACCAATCTAGTGAATCCAATAGATGGGTTTTTATCATTGGATTAACATTTAGGTTATTTTCATCCTCCCTAGCTTGTTCTGCTCCAATTAGGGTTTTTAACCAATCTTGTGCATCTAACAGATGTGTTTGTGTCATTAGATGAGCATTTCATTTATTTTCATCCTCCCAAGGCTTATGCTAGTATAATAAGGGTTTTTAAACAATCTTGTGCATCCAATAAGTTCATTTATGTCATTGGATTAACATTTAGGTCATTTTCGTGCACCAAGGACTTATTATTCAGCAATTAGGGTTTTTAACCAATCTTCTACATCCATTGGTGTGTTTGTGTCATTGGATGAACATTTAAGTCATTTTCTTCCTCCCTATGCTTATTCTTGTCCAATTAGGGTTTTTAACCAATCTTGTGCATCCAATACATGTGTTTGTGTCATTGGATTAAAAATTAGGTAACTTTCGTCGTCCCTAAGCTTATTTTCGTCCAATTAGGGATTTTAACCAATCTAGTGCATCCAATAGATGGGTTTTTATCATTGGATTAACATTTAGGTTATTTTCGTCCTCCCTAGCTTGTTCTCCTCCAATTAGGGTTTTTAACCAATCTTTTGCATCTAACAGGTGTGTTTGTGTCATTGGATGAGCATTTCATTTATTTTCATCCTTCTAAGCTTATTTTAGTCTAATAAGTGTTTTTAAGCAATCTTGTGCATCCAATAAGTTCATTTTGGTCATTCTTTTCTTACCTAGGCTTATTCTTGTCCAATTAGGGTTTTTGAGCAATCTGGTGCATCCAATAAGTTCATCTATATCATTGGATTAACATTTAGGTCATTTTCGTCCTCCTTAGGCTTAGTTTCATCCAATTAAGGTTTTTAGACAATCTTGTGCATACCATAGTTGTAATTTTTTTCATTGGATGATTATTTAGGTTATTTTCGTCTTCCCTAGGCTTATTCTTGTCCAATTAGGGTTGTTAACCAATCTTGTGCATCCAATAGATGTTTTTGTGTCGTTGGATTAACATTTAGGTTATTTTCGTCCTACATAGGCTTATTCTCCTCCAATTAGGGTTTTTAACCAATCTTGTGCATCCAATATTTGTGTTTGTGTCATTGGATGACCATTGAAGTCAATTTCATCGTCCCAAGGCTTATTCTAGACCAATTAGGTTTTATAAGCAATCTTGTTTCACCAATATGTTCATTTGAGTTATTGGATTAACATTTAGGTCATTTTCATCCTCCCTAGACTTATTTTGGGCTATTACGGTTTTTAAGCAATCTAGTGCATTCAATAGGGGTGTTTGTGTCATTAGATTATCATATAGGTTATTTTTGACCTCCCTTGGTTTATTCTTGTCCAATTAGGGTTTTTAGCCAATCTTGTGCCTCCAATAGGTTTGTTTCTATCATTGGATGAACATTTAGGTCATTTTCGTCCTCCCATGGATTATTCTTGTCATTAGGATTTTTAACCAATCTTGTGGGATATATAAGACTTCTAATGCTAGATTATGTATATGACAGTCAAATAAAAATTCACAAGAATTCCAATCAGTTTAACAATTACCAATTTTATTAAACAGAATATCAATCAAGATCCCAAAGAATTATTTCTAGGAGAAGATTCAGAATTACATGTATTGTCTAATTAATAATACAACAGATACAGTAATTGTTCAACAAATAAATATTGATACAAACATGTCAATTTAATCATTCAAGCAATATCAAACATAACATGTATTCAAGATTAATCAACCAAACAATATAGAAGTAAAAGAGAAGGGATAAAATCGATAGTCCAATCGATTGCTCAATCGATTCTCGTGTTTCTTGTTTTTCTTGAATCTTGAACATATATGAATCAATCGATTTGGCAATCGATTCTTTTAATGTTCATATCAGAAAACTGAGGCAAGTTCATATCAGCATCGATTGAGTAATCGATTTGGAATGTTTTGTTCAAACAACGGGATCAAAACAATCAATTATGCAGTCGACTGATATTCCATCATAATCGATTTGGCAATTGGTCTGTAACTGAAAACAATTACTCCAATCGATTTGTCAATCGATTGGACTGATCATAGGGACTCTAGTAATTTGCACTAATCGATTCGTCAATCGATTTGCTTTGTCCTAGTCATTCAGCTGTTTTATTCCAATCGATTTACCAATCGATTAGAATTGTTACAGTGACTTAGCTATTTTGAAAACATTGATTTGCCAATCGACTAGGAACTTGGTTTCTGATATATGATTAAACATTTCAATCTTCCAATTGATTTGCCAATAGATTAGTATATGTCTTGCAAGTCAAGAAACAAAATTCAATTGATGTCTCAATCGATTTGATTGATCATAGAGCTTCAGACTTATAAAAAGCTTTTACCCAATCGATTTGCCAATCGATTTGGTGTAGAAATGGTTGTCTCTGTGACTTACTTAATCGATTCATCAATTGATGTCCCAATCGATTGTCCAATCGATTGGTATGTTACAGTGGTCAAGTCTGATGCAAAGTAAACTCAAAATCGATTTGCCAATCGATTTACAAGGCTTTTGGCTTGCCCCTGTAACTCACACAATCGATTTCTCAATTGATTCGTGAATCGATTGTCCAATTGATTGAGTTACACCCAGAGTTCAGGTTTCACTAAGGTCTTTCATAGAATCGATTTATCAATCGATTTGCTTAGTGGTAACTTTACTTCTGAGTCAATCAATCGATTGCCCAATAGATGTATCAATTGATTAGTCAATCGATTTGGTTACTTAGTTCAATTTAAAATCACATTTTAACTTGGCAAATGCTTATGCATGATATCATATTTGACAAATCTAATAACTAATCAATACAATCACTAATGACACTTAAGCATAGTTGTGTCTTTGTCCAGCACATGCTTCACTTTATGCTTGATTCCTTGTGTTCCAAGCTTGTGTCCATATGTTTAGTATTTGTTTTGTTTCTTCCTGAAATGCAACTTGGTTCAAACAGTTAACTTAATCAAAAGATATTGTATGTTTGTTAATTATGTCAAAACCATAAACAAGGGGACCTATGTCCAACATTTATATCGGTTTCATCCTCCCTAGGCTTATTCTAGTTCAATTAGGTTTTTATTAGTAATCTTGTGCATCGAATAAGTATGTTTGTGTGATTGGATTAACATTTAGGTCATTTTTGTCAACCCTAGACTTATTCTTGGGAAATTACGGTTTTTAACCTATCTTGTGCATCCAAAAGACGTGTTTGTGACGTTGGATCAACATTTATGTAATTTTCCACCCCCCTAGGCTTATTCTTGTCCAATAAAGTGTTTTACGCAATCTGGTGAATCCAATAAGTTCATATGTATCATTGGATTAACATTTATGTCATTTTTGTCCCCCTAGGCTTATTTTTGTTCAATTAAGGTTTTTAAATAATCTTGTGCATCCAATGGTTGTGGTTTTGTCAATGGATGATTATTTAGGTCATTTTAATCATTCCTAGGCTTATTCTCGTTCATTTAGTGTTTTTAACCAATCTTGTGCATCCAATAGATGCGTTAGTGTCATTGGAAGAACATTTAGGCCATTTTCGTCCTTCCTAGGCTAATTTTTGTCCAATTAGGATTTTTAACCAAATTTGTTCATCTGTATCATTGGATTAACATTTAGGACATTTTAGTCCTCCCCAAGCATATTTTCGTCCAATTAAGGCCTTTTTCGTCCTCGCTAGGCTTATTCTTGAAAAATTGGGATTTTTAACTTATCTTGTGCGTCCAATGGATGGGTTTGTATAATTGGATTAACATTTAGGTCATTTTCGTCATCCATAGGCTTATTCTCTTCAAATTAGTGTTTTTAATCAATCTTGTGCTTCAAATAGGTGTCCTTGGGACATTGGATGAGATTCTAAGTCATTTTCATCCTCTTAAGGTTTATTCTAGTCTAATTAGGGCTTTTAAGCAATCTTGTGCATCCAATAACTTCATTTGTGTCATTAGATTAATATTTAGGTCATTTTCATCCTCCCTAGACTTATTCTTGGGCAATTAGGGTTTTTAACCAATGTTGTGCATCAAATAGGTGTGTTTGTGTCATTAGATTATTATTTATGTCATTTTCGACCTTCCTTGGTTTATTCTTGTCCAATTAGGGTTTTTAACCAATCTTGAGCCTCTAATAGGTGGGTTTCTACCATTTGGATGAACATTTAGGTCATTTTCATCCTTCCATATATTATTCTTGTCAATTAAGGTTTTTGACCAATGTTGTGCATCCAATAATTTTGATTGTGTCAATTGATGAACATTTACATCATTTTCCTCCTCTATAGGCTTATTCTTGTCCAATTAGGGTTTTTAACCAATCTTGTGCATCCAATAGGTGTGTTTGTATTATTGGATGAGCATTTATGTCAGTTCATCCTCCCTAGGCTTATTCTACTAGATATAGGGGTTTTAAGCAATCTTGTGCATCCAATAAGTATGTTTATGTCATTAGATTAACATTTAGGTCATTTTCATCGTCCCTAAACTTATTATGGGGCAATTACGGTTTTTAACCTATCTTGCACATCCAACAGATGTTTTTGTGTCGTTGGATCAACATTTATGTCATTTTCCTCCCCCTCTGATTTTTCTTGTCCAATTATGGTTTTTAAGCAATCTGGTGCATCCAATAAGTTCATATGTGTCATTGGATATTTTCTTCCACCCTAGGCTTATTCTTGTCCAATTAGAGTTATTCACCAATCTTGTGCATCAAATAAATGTGTTTGTGTCATTGGATTACCATTTAGGTCCTTTTCGTCCTCCCTTGGCTTATTCTCCTCCGATTAGGAGTTTTAACCAATCCTGTACATCCAATAGGTGTGTTTGGGTGAGCTTTTAAGTCATTTTCATCCTCCCAAGGCTTATTCTAGTCCAATTAGGGTTTTTAGGCAATCTAATGAATCCAATAAGTTCATTTGGGTCATTGGATTAACATTTAGGTCATTTTCATCCTCCCTAGACTTATTCTTGGAAAATTAGGGTTTTTAACCAATCTTGTGCATCCAATACGTGTGTTTGTGTTATTAGATTAACATTTAGGTCATTTTCGACCTCCCTTGGTTTATTATTGTCCATTTAGGGTTTTTGACAAATCTTGTGCCTCCAATAGGTGTGTTTCTGTCAATGGATGAACATTTAGGTAATTTTCGTCCTCCCATGGACTATTCTTATCCAATTTGGGTTTTTAATCAATCTTGTGTATCCAATAGGTGTCTTTGTGTCAATTGAGGAACATTTAGGTTATTTTCGTTCATCCTAAGCTTATTCTCGTCCAATTAGGGATTTTAACCAATCTTGTACATCCGATAGGCTTGTTTGTGTTATTGGATGAGCATATATGCTGGTTTCATCCTCCCTAAGCTTATTCTAGTCAATTTAGGGGTTTTAAACAATCTTGTGCATCAAATAAGTAGGGTTGTGTTATTGGATTTACATTTAGGTCATTTTCATCCTCTCTAAACTTATTCTTGGAAATTAGGGTTTTTAACCTATCTTGTGCAATTAGGGTTTTTAAGCAATCTATGAACTTATTCCCTAGGCTTATTCTCGTACAATTAGGGTTTTTAAGCAATCTTGTTCATCCAATAGTTGTGTTTGTGCCATTGGATGATTATTTAGGTCACTTTCGTTCTCCCAAGGCTAATTCTTGTCCAATTAGGGTTGTAACCAATCTTGTGTATCCAACAGGTGTGTTTATATCATTGGATAAACATTTAGATCATTTTCGTCCCCGTAAGTCTTTTTGTTGTCCAATTAGGGTTTTTAACTGATCTTGTTCATCCAATTGTTGCATTTGTTTAATTGGATGAACATTTAGGTCACTTTCAATTAGGGTTTTTAAGCATCGTTGTGCATCCAATAGGTGTATATGTGTCATCGGATGAACATTTAGGTGATTTTCTTCCTCCCTAATCATATTATTGTCCAATTACGGTTTTTAATCAATCTTGTTCATCCAGTAGTTGTGCTTATTTCATTGGATGAACATTTAGGTCATTTTCGTTCACCGTAGTCTTATTCTTGTCCAATTAGGGTTTTTAACCAGTGATGTGCATCCAATAGGTTTGTATGTGTCTTTGGATAAAAATTTAGGTAATTTTGGTCCTCCTTAAGCTTACTCTTGTCCAATTAGGGGTTTTAACCAATCTTGTGCATCCAATTAGGGTTTTTAACCAGTCTTGTGCATCCAATACACTGCATTGTGTCATTGCATATCAGTTAAGTCATTTTCATCCTCCCTAGGCTTATTCTTCGGCCATTAGGGTTTTTAACGTATCTTGTGCATCCAATAGGTGTGTTTGTGTCATTGGATCAACATTTAGGTCATTTTCCTCCTCCCTAGGCTTATTCTTATCCAATTATGGTTTATAAGAAATCATGGGCATCCAATAAGTTCATTTGTGTCATTGGATTAACATTTAGGTCATTTTCGTCCTCCCTAGACTTATTCTTGGGCACTTAGGGTTTTTAACCAATCTTGTGCATCCAATAGGTGTGTTTGTTTCATTGGATGAGCATTTATGTCAATTTCCTCCTCCTTAGGCTTATTCTTGTCCATTAAGATTTTTAACCAATCTTGTGAATCCAATAGTTGAGTTTGTGTCATTGGATGATTATTTAGGTCATTTTCGTCCTTCATAGGCTTATTCTAATTCCATTAGGGTTTTAAACCAATCTTGTGCATCCAATAGGTGTGCTTGTGTCATTGTATTAACATTTAGCTCATTTTCGTCCTCCCAAGGCTTATTCTAGCCCAATTAGGGTTTTTAAAAATCTTGTGCATCTAATAACTTCATTTGTGTCATTGGATGAACAATTAAGTCACTTTCATTTTCCCTTGGCTTATTATTATCCAATAGGTGTGTTTGTATCATTGGATGAACATTTAGGTCATTTACGTCCTCGCTATTTGAATGCTTGTCAATTTGGGGTTTTGAACCAATCTTGTGCATCCAATAGGTGTGTTGGTGTTATTGGATTAACATATAGGAACATTTTTGTCATCCGTAGGATTATTCTTGTCGAATTAGGGTTTATAACTAATCTTGTGCCTGCAAAAGTTATGTTTGTGCCATTGGGTGAATATTTAGGTCATTTTCTTCCTCTCGAGGCTTATTCTTATCCAATTAGGGTTTTTGACCAATCTTGTGCATCCAATAGGTGTGTTTGTTTCCTTAGAAGAACATCTAGGTCATTTTCGTCCTCCCTATGCGTATTCTTAACCAATTAGGGTTAATAAAGAGTCTTATGCATCCAATAGGTGTCTTTGTGTCATTGGATTAACATTTAGGTGATTTTCGTCCTCCATAGGCTTATTCTCGTCTAATTAGAAATTTTTATCAATCTTTTCCATTCAATAAGCGTGTTTGTGTCATTGGATGAGCATTTAAGTCATTTAAATTCTCCCAAGGCTTATTCTAGTCTGACTAACATTTTTCAGCAATCTTGTGCATCCAATAGTTTCGTTTGTGTCATTGGATTAACATTTAGGTCGTTTTCTTCCTCCTTAAGCTTATTTTTTACCAATTTGGATTTTTAACCAATCTTATTTATCCAATAGATGTCTTTGTGTCATTGGATTAAGATTTAGGTCATTTTCGAC
The DNA here is from genome assembly GCA_037974835.1 of Cicer judaicum. Lineage (NCBI taxonomy): Eukaryota > Viridiplantae > Streptophyta > Magnoliopsida > Fabales > Fabaceae > Cicer > Cicer judaicum. The sequence continues at coordinate 4,440,116 of JBBPBS010001012.1, forward strand.
CTCCCTAGGCTAATTCTTCTCCAATTAGGGTTTTTAACCAATCTTGTGCATCCAATAAGTGTGTTTGGGTGATTGGATCAATATTTAGGTAATTTTCGTTCTCCCTAGGTTTATTCTTGTCCAGTTATGGTTTTTAAGCAATCTTGTGCATCCAATAAGTGCATTTGTGTCATTGGATTAACATTTAGGTCATTTTCGTCTTCGTTAGACTTATTCTTGTCCAATTAGGATTTTAACCAATCTTGTGCATCTAATAGGTGTGTTTGTGTTATTGGATTAACATTTAGGTAATTTTGGTCCTCCCGAGTAAGTTCATTTGTGTCATTTGATTAACGTTTAGGTCATTTTAGTGCTCCCTATACTAATTCATTGGCAATTAGGGCTTTTAACCAATCTTGTGCAACCAATAGGTGTGTTTGTGTCATTGGAAAAAAATTTAGGTCATTTTCGTCCTCGCTAGTCTTATTCTGGTCCAATTAGGGTTTTCAACAAATCTTGTTCATTCAATATATTTGTTTGTTTCATTGGATGATTATGTAGGAAGTTTTCCTCCTCCCTTGGCTTATTCACATCCAACTACGTATTTTAACAATCTTGTGCATCTAATAGGTTTGTTTGTCTCAATGGATGAATATTTAGGTCATTTACGTTACCCTGGTCTTTTTCTCGACCAATTAGGATTTTTAACCAATCTTAATAACCAACAGGTGGGTTTGTGTCGTTGGATCAGCAAGTCATTTTCGTCCTCACATGGCTTATTATTGTCTAATTTGGGGTTTTAACCATTCTTGTGCATCCAATTGGTGTGTTTGTGTCATTGGATGAACATTTAGGTCATTTTCGTCCTCCCTAGGCTTATTCTTATCTAATTAGGGGTTTTCACCAATCTTGTGCATCCAATAGGGGTGTTTAGGTCATTGGATAAACATTTAGGTCATTTTCGTCCTCGTTAGTCCTATTTTTGTCCAATTAGGGTTTTTAAACAATCTTGTTCATCCAACAGGTGTGTTTGTTTCATTAGATGAACATTTACGTCATTTTCCTCATCCCTAGGCTTCATCTTGTCGAATTAGGGTTTTTAACCAATCTTCTGCATCCAATAATTGTGTATATGTCATTGGATGAACATTTAGGTCATTTTCGTCCTCGCTAGTCTTATTCTTGTCCCATTAGAGTTTTTAACCAATCGTGTTCATCCAATATATCTGGTTGCTTCGTTGGATGATTATTTAGGTAATTTTCCTCATCCCTTGGCTTATTCACGTCCAACTACGTATTTTAACCAATCTTGTGCATCTAATAGGTTTGTTTGTCTCAATGGATGAATATTTAGGTCATTTACATTCCTCTGGCCTTTTTCTCGTCCAATTAGGATTTTTAACCAATCTTGATAACCAATAGGTGAGTTTGTGTCATTGGATCAGCAAGTCATTTTCGTCCTCACATGGCTTATTATTGTCTAATTTGGGGTTTTAACCATTCTTGTGCATCCAATTGGTGTGTTTGTGTCATTGGATGAATATTTAGGTTATTTTCGTCCTCCCTAGGCTTATTCTTATTCAATTAGGGGTTTTCACCAATCTTGTGCATCCAATAGGGGTGTTTAGGTCATTGGATAAACATTTAGGTCATTTTCGTCCTTCCTAGTCTTATTCTTGTCCATTTAGGGTTTTTAACCAATCTTGTGCATCCAGTAGATGTGTTTGTTTTATTGGATGAGCATTTAGGTCATTTTCCGCCACCCTAGGCTTATTCTTGTCCAATTAGGGTTTTTAAGGAATCATGTGCATACAATAAGATCATTTGTGTCATTGGATTAACATTGAGGTCATTTTCGTCCTCTTGAGACCTATTAAGGGGAAGTTAGGGTTTTTATCCAATATTATGCATCCAATAGGTGTGTTTGTGTCATTGGGTGAGCATTTAGGTCATTTTCCTCCTCCCTTGACTTATTCTCGTCCAATTAGGTATTTTAACCAATCTTGTGCATACAATAGTTGTGTTTATGTCATTGGATAAACATTTACACTATTTTCGTCCTCCCTAGGCTTATTCTAGTCCAATTAGGGGTTTAAAGCAATCTTCTGCATCCAATATTTATGTTTGTGTCATTGGATTAACATTTTGGTCATTTTTGTCCTCCCTATACCTATTCTTGAGAAATTAGGTGTTTAACCTATCTTGTGGATCCAATAGGTGTGTTTGTGTCGTTGGATCACCATTTAGGTCACATTCCGCCTCCCTAAGGTTATATTTGTCCAATTAGGGTTTTTAAGCAATCTTGTGCATCAATTAAGTTCATTTGTGTCATTGGATCAACATTTAGGTCATTTTCTTCCTCCCTAGACTTATTCTTGGGCAATTAGGGTTTTTAACCAATATGGTGCATCCAAAAGGTTTGTTTGTGTTATTGGATGAGCATTTATGTCATTTTCCTCTTCCCTAGGCTTATTCTCGTAAAATTAGGGTTTTTAAGCAATCTTGTGCTCCCAATAGTTGTGTTTGTGTCATTGGATGATTATTTATGTCATTTTTGTCCTCCTTAGGCTTACTCTTGTCCAATTAGCGTTCTTACCAATCTTGTGCATCCAATAGGTGTGTTTATGTCATTGGATAAACATTTAGGTCATTTTCGTGCTCGCAAGTCTTATTCTTCTCCAATTAGGGTTTTTAACCAATCTTGTTTTTCCAATAGGAGCATTTGTTTCATTGGATGATTATGTAGGTCATTTTTGTCCTCCATAGGCTTATTCTCGTCCAATTAGGGTTGTTCACCAATCTTGTGCACCCAATAATTGTGTTTAAGTCATTGGATGATTATTTAGGTCATTTCCTCCTCCCTAGGATTATTCTGGTCCTGTTAGGGGTTTTATCCAATCTTGTACATCCAATAGGCGTGTTTGTGTCATTGGATTAACATTTAGATCATTTTCGTCATCCCTACGCTTATTCTACTCGACTTAGGGTTTTTAACCAATCTTGTGCATCCAATAGGAGGGTTTGTGTCATTGGATCAGCATTTAAGTCATCTTCACTGGATTAACATTTAGGTAATTTGCATCCTCCCATGATATATTCTTGGGCAATTAGGGTTTTTAACCAATATTGTGCATCCAATAGGTATGTTTTTTTCATAGGATGAACATTTAGGTCATTTTCGTCCTCCCTAATTTTATTATTGTCCAATTAGGGTTTTTAACCAATCTTGGGCAACAAATAGGTGTGTTTATCTCATTGGATTAACATTTACGTCATTTTCGTCCACCCTAGACTTATTCTTGGGCAATTAGGGTTTTAAACAAATCTGGTGCATCGAATAGGAGGGTTTGTGTCATTGGATCAGCATTTAAGTCATCTTCACTGGATTAACATTTAGGTAATTTGCATCCTCCCATGATATATTCTTGGGCAATTAGGGTTTTTAACCAATATTGTGCATCCAATAGGTGTGTTTTTTTCATTGGATGAACATTTAGGTCATTTTCGTCCTCCCTAATTTTATTATTGTCCAATTAGGGTTTTTAACCAATCTTGGGCAACAAATAGGTGTGTTTGTCTCATTGGATTAACATTTACGTCATTTTCGTCCTCCCTAGACTTATTCTTGGGCAATTAGGGTTTTAAACAAATCTGGTGCATCGAATAGGTATTTTTGTGTCATTGGATGAGCATTTAGGTCATATTCATCCTCCCAAGGCTTATTCTAGTCCAATTAGGGTTTTCAACCAATCTTGTTTATCCAATAGATGTGGTTGTCTCATTAGATTAAGATTTAGGTCATTTTCTTCCTCCCTAGGCTTATTCTTATCCAAGTAGGGTTTTTAACGAATCTTGTTTATCCAATAGACATGTTTGTGTCATTGGATTAATATTTAGGTGATTCTCGTCCAATTAGGGATTTTAACCAATCTAGTGCATCCAATAAGTGTGTTTGTGTAATTAGATTATAATTGAGGTCATTTTCGACCTCCCTTTGTTTATTCTGGTCCAATTAGGGTTTTTAACCAACCTTGTGCCTGCAATAGGTGTGTTTTAATCATTGGATGAACATTTAGGTCATTTTTGTTCTCCGATGGATTATTCTTGTCGAATTAGGGGTTTTAAACAATCTTAGCATGCTATAGGTGTGTTTCTATCATTGCATGAACATTTAGGTCATTTTCCTCGTACTTAGGCTTATTCTTGTCCAATTAGGGTTTTTAACCAATCTTGTGTATCCAATTGATGTGTTTGTGTCATTGGATTAACATTTACGTGATTTCGTCCTCCGTAAGCTTATTTTCGTCCAATTAGGGATATTAACAAAATCCCATAGACGTGTTAATGTTATTGGATGAGCATTTAAATCGGTTTCATCGTCCCTAGGATTATTCTAGTCCAACTAGAGTTCTTAAACAATCTTCTGCATCGAATAAGTATTTTGTGTTATTGGATTGACATTTAGGTTATTTTCTTCGTCCCTAGACTTATTTTCGGGCAATTATGGTTTTTAACCTAACTTGTGCATCCAATAGATGTGTTTGTGTCGTTGGATCAACAATTAAGTCATTTTCCTCCTGTCTCGGCTTATTTTTGTCAAATTAGGGTTTTTAAGCAATATGGTGAATCCAATAAGTTCATCTGTGTCATTGGATTAACATTTAGGTCATTTTCGTCCTCCCTAGGATTATTCTCGACCAATTAGGATTTTTAAACAATCTGATGCATTCAATAGGTGTGTTTCGGTCATTGAATGAGCTTTTAAGTCATTTTCGTCCTCCCTAAGCTTATTATTGTACAATTATGGTTTTTAAGCAATCTTGTGAATCCAATAAGTTCATTTGTGTCATTGGATTATCATTTAGGTCATTTTTATCCTCCCTAGACATTTTCTTGGGCAATAAGGGTTTGTAACCAATCTTCTGCATCCAATGGGTGTGTTTGTGTCATTAGATAACATTGACGTCATTTTCGACCTCCCTTGGTTTATTCTTGTCCATTTAGGGTTTTTATTAAAGCTTGTGCCTCCAATGCATATGTTTGTGTAATTGGATTAAGATTTATATCATTTTTGTCCTCCCTACGCTTATTCTCCTCGAATTAGGGTTTTTAACCAATCTTGTGCATCCAATAGGAATGTTTGTGTCATTGGATGAGCATTTCAGTCATTTTCATGCTGCTAAGGCTTATTCTAGTCCATTTAGGATTTTTAAGGAATCTTGTGCATCCAATAACTTCATTTGTGTCATTGGATTAACATTTAGGTCCCTAGACTTATTCTTCGGAAATTAGGGTTTTTAACCAATCTTGTGCATCCTATAAGTATGTTTGTGTCATTGGATTAACATTTAGGTCATTTTCGTCGTCCCTAGACTTATTCTTGGGCAATTATAATTTTTAACCATTCTAGCGTATCCAATAGATGTGTTTGTGTCGTTGGATCAACATTTAAGTCATTTTCCTCCTCCCTATGCATATCCTTGTCCAATTAGCGTTTTTAAGCATTCTAGTGCTTCCAATAGGTTCATTTGTATCATTGGATTAACATTTAGGTCATTTTCGTCCTCCCTAGGATTATTTTCGTCCAATTAAGGTTTTTAAACAATCTTGTGCATCCAATTGTTGTGTTTTTGTCATTGGATGATTATTTAGGTTATTTTCGTCATTCCTAGGCTTATTCTTGTCCAATTAGTGTTTTTAGTCAATCTTGTGCATCCAATAGGTGTGTTTGTGTCATTGGATGAACATTTAGGCCATTTTCGTCCTCCCTAGGCTTATTCTGATCAAATTAGAGTTACTTACCAATCTTGTGCATCCATTAGATGTGTTTTTTTCATTGGATTAACATTTAGGTCATTTTTGTCCTCCCTAGGCTTATTCTCTTCCAATTAGGGTTTTTAACATATGTTGTGCATCCAATAGGTGTGTTTGGGTCATTAGATCAATATTTAGGTCATTTTCTACCTCCCTAGGATTATTGATGTCCAATCAGGGTTTTTAAACGATCTTGTGCATCCAATAATTTCATTTGTATCATTGGATTAACATTTAGGTAGTTTTCGTCCTCCTTAGGCTTATTCTTGGGATGTTGGGGTTTTTAACCAATCTTGTGCATCCAAAAGGTTTGTTTGTGTAATTCTATGAGCTTTTATTTCAATTTCCTCCTCGCTGGGCTTATTCTTCTCCAATTAGGATTTTTAAGCAATCTTGTGAATCCAATGGTTGTGTTTGTAATATTGGATGAATATTTAGGTCATTTTCATCCTCCTTAGTCTTATTCTTGTCCAATTATGATTTTTAACCAATCTTGTGCATCTAATAGGTGTGTTTGTGTCATTGGATAACCATTTAGGTCATTTTTCATCTTTCTTAGGCTTATTCTTGTCCAATTAGGGTTTTTAACCAATCTTGTGCATCCAATAGGTGTGTTTGTGTCATTGGATGAACATTTAGGTCATTTTCGTCCTCCCTAGTCTTACTTTTGTCCAATTTGGGTGTTTAAGCAATTTTGTGCATACAATAAGTTCATTTGTGTCATTGGATTAGCATTTAGGTCATTTTCCTCCTCCCTAGAGTTTTTCTCGTCCAATTTGGTATTTTAACCAATCTTGTGCATGAAATAGTTATGTTTGTGTCATTGGAAAAACATTTACGTCATTTTCGTCCTCCTTAAGGATATACTAGTCCAGTTAGAGGTTTAAAGCAATCTTGTGCATCCATTAAGTATGGGTTTTTAACAAGGGTTTTTAACCTATTTTGTGATTCCAATAGGTATGTTTGTGTCGTTGGATTAACATTTAGTTCATCCAATAGGTGTGTATGTGTCATTGGATAAACATTTAGGTCATTTTCGTCCTTCCTAGTCTTTTTCTTGTCCAATTAGGGTTTTTAACCAATCTTGTGCATCAAATAGGTTTGTTTGTGTCATTGGATGAGCATTTAGGTCATTTTCCTCCTCCCTAGACTTATTCTCGTCCAATTAGGTATTTTAACCAATTTTATGCATCCAATAGTTGTGTTTATGTCATTGGATAAACATTTACGTCATTTTCATCCTCCCTAGACTTATTCTAGTCCAATTAGGGGTTTGAAGCAATTTTGTGCATCCAATAAGTAGGTTTGTGTAATTAGATTAACAAGTAGGTAATTTTCGTCCTCGCTAGACCTATTCTTGGGTAATTAGGGTTTTTAACCAATCTGGTGCATCCAATAGGTGTATTTGTGTCTTTGGATGAGCATTTATGCCACTTTCCTCTTTCGTAGGCTTATTCTCATCCAATTAGGGTTCTTAACCAATCTTGTGCATCCAATAGTTTTTTTTGCGTCATTGGATGATTATTTAGATCATTTTCGTTCTCCCTTGGCTTATTCTTGTCCAATTAGGGTTTTAAACCAATATTTTGCATCTAATAAGTTCATTTGTATCATCGGATGAACATTTTGGTCATTTTCATCCTCCCTAGTCTTATTCTTGTCCAATTAGGGTTTTTAGTCAATCTTGTTTATCCCGTAGATGTGTTTGTTTCATTGGATGAGCATTTATCTCATTTTCCTACTCCCTATACTTTATCTCGTCCAATTAGGTAATTAAACCAATCTTGTGCATCCAATAGTTGTGTTTCTGTCGTTGGATCAGCATTTAGGTCGTTTTCCTCCTCCCTAAGCTTACGCATTTCCAATATTGGTTTTTAAGCAATCTTATGGATCCAATAAGTTCATTTGTGTCATTGGATTAACATTTAGGTCATTTTCACCCTCCCTAGACTTGTATTCTTGGGCTATTAGGGTTGTTAAACAATCTTGTGCATCGAATAGGTGTGTTTGTGATATTGGAAGAGCATTTAGGTCATTTTCGTCCTCCCTAGGCTTATTCTCGTTCAATTAGGGTTTTTAACCAATCTTGTGCATCCAATAATTGTCTTTATGTCACTGAATGATTATTTAGGTCATTTTCCTCCTCCCTACGCTTATTATCCTGGAATTTGGGTTTTTAACCAATATTGTGCAATCAATAGGAGTGTTTATGTCATTGAATGAGCATTAAAGTCATTTTCATCCTCCCAAGACTTATTCTAGTCCATTAATGGTTTTTAAGCAATCTTGTGCTTTTAATAACTTCATTTGTGTCATTGGATTAACATTTAGGACATTTACATCCTCCGTATACTTATTCTTGGGCAATTAGAGTTTTTAACCAATCTATTGCATCCAATAGTTATGTTTGTGTCATTGAAAGATTATTTAGGTAATTTTCCTCCACCCTAGGGTTATTATGGTCGAATTAGGGTTTTAACCAATCTTGTGGATGCAATAGGTGTTTATGTGTCATTGGATGAACATTTAGGTCATTTTCGTCCTCCTTAGTCTTATTCTTGTCCAATTAGGGTGTTTAATCAATCTTGTTCATCTAGTAGATGTGTTTGTTTCATTGGATGAACATTTAGGCCATTTTTCTAAGCCTAGACTTTATCTCGTCCAATTAGGTATTTTAACCAATCTTGTGCATCCAATAGTTGTGTTTGTGTCATTGGATGAACATTTAGGTCATTTTGGTCCTCCCTAGGCTGATTCTTGTCCAAATAGGGTTTATAACAAATCTGGTGCATCCAATAGGTGTGTTTCTGTCTTTGGATAACATTGTTGTCACTTTCTTTCTCCCTAGGCTTATTCTCGTCCAATCAGTGTTTTTAACTAATCTTGTGCATCCAATAGGTGTTTTTTTTCGTTAGATCAACATTTAGGTCATTTTCCTCCACCTTAGGCTTATTCTTGTCCAATTTCGGTTCTTAAGCTATCTTGTGGATCCAATAAGTTCGTTTGTGTCATTGGAATAAGATTTAGGTCATTTTCACCCTCCCTAAACTTATTCTTGGGCTATTACGGTGTTTAACCAATCTTGTGCATCCAATAGGTGTGTTTGTGATATTGGATGAGCATTTATGTTATTTTCGTCCTCCCTAGGCTTATTCTCATCCAATTAGGGTTTTTAACCAATCATGTGCATCCAATAGTTGTGTTTATGTCGTTGGATGATTATTTAGGTCATTTTCCTTCTCCCTAGGCTTATTCTTGTCCAATTAGGATTTTTAACCAATCTTGTGCTACCAATAGATGTGGTTGTGTAATTAGATTAACATTTAGGTTATTTACTTCCCCCTATGCTTATTCTTATCCAGTTTGGGTTTTTAACTAATCTTGTTTATTCATTAGACATGTTTGTGTGATTGGATTAAGATTTAGGTCATTTTCGTCCTCCTTGGGCTTATTCTCGTCTAATTAGGGTTTTTGACCAATCTTGTGCGTCCAATAAGTGTGTTTGTTTCATTGGAATAACATTTAGGATATTTTTTTCATCAATAGAATTATTCTTGTCCAATAAGAGTTTTTAACCAATCTTGTGTTTGTGTCATTGGATTACCATTTAGGTCATTTTCGTCCTCCCTAGGCGTATTCTTATCCAATTAGTATTTTTAACTAGTCTTCTTCATCCAATTGATGTGTTTGTGTCATTGGATTAACATTTTGGTGATTTTCGTCCTCCCCATGCTTATTCTTGTCCAATTAGGCATTTTAACCAATCTTGTGCATCCAATAGGCTTTATTCTGTAATTGGATGAGCATTTAAGTCATTTTCATCCTCCCTAGGCTTATTCTAGTCCAATTATGGTTTATAAGCAATCTTGTGAATACTCCCTAGGATTATTCTAATCTAATTAGGGTTTTAAACCAACCTTGTGCATCCAGTAGATGTGCTTGTGTCATTGGATTAACAATTAGCTCATTTTCTTCCTCCCTGGATTTATTCTTGTCCAATTAAGGTTTTTAACAAATCTTGTGCATCAAATAAGTTCATTTGTGTCATTGGATGAACAATTAGCTCACTTTCGTCCTCCCTAAGCTTATTCTGGTCCAATTAGGGTTTTTAACCAATCTTGTGAATCCAATAAACTGATTTGTGTAATTGGATTTACATTTAGGTGAATTTCGTCCTCCCTAGGCTTATTCTTGTCCAATTAGGGTTCCTACCCAATCTTGTGCATCCAATAGGAGTGTTTCTGTCATTGCATGAACATTTAGGTCATTTTTGCTTCTCTAGTTTTATTCTTGTCCAATTAGTGTTTTTAAGCAATCTTGTGCATCCAATAATTTCATTTAGTTCATTTTCGTCCTCCTTGGGCTTATTCTCGTCTAATTAGGGTTTTTGACCAATCTTGTGCGTCCAATAAGTGTGTTTGTTTCATTGGATTAACATTTAGAACATTTTTTTCATCATTAGAATTATTCTTGTCTAATAAGGGTTTTTAACCAATCTTGTTCCTCCAATAGTTATGTTTGTGTGATTGGATGAATAATTAGGTCATTTTCATCCACCCTAGGCTTATTCTTGTCCAATTAGGGTTTTAAGCAATCTTGTGCATCCAATAGGTGTGTATGTGTCATTGGATGAACATTTAGGTCATTTTCGTCCATCCTAGTCTTTTTCTTGTCCAATTAGGGTTTTTAACCAATCTTGTGCATCCAATAGGTTTGTTTCTATCATTGGATGAGCATTTAGGTCATTTTCCTCCTCCCTAGACTTATTCTCGTCCAATTAGGTATTTTAACCAATCTTGTGCATCCAATAGTTGTGTTTATGTCATTGGATAAACTTTTACGTCATTTTCATCCTCCCTAGGCTTATTCTAGTCCAATTAGGCGTTTAAGGCAATCTTGTGCATCCAATAAGTAGGTTCGTGTGATTGGATTAACAATTAGGTCATTTTCGTCCTCGTTAGACCTATACTTAGGTAATTACGGTTTTTAACCAATGTGGTGCATCCAATAGGCGTGTTTGTGTCGTTGGATGAGCATTTATGTCACTTTCTTCTTCCGTAGGCTTATTCTAAGCCAATTAGGGTTTTTAACCAATCTTGTGCATCCAATAGTTTTTTTTTTGTATCATTGGATGAATATTTAGGTCAGTTTCATCCTCCCTAGTCTTATTCTTGTCCAATTAAGGTTTTTAATCAATCTTGTTTATCCCGTAGATGTGCTTGTTTCAATGGATGAGCATTTAGCTCATTTTCCTACTCCCTAGACTTTATCTCGTCCAATTAGGTATATAAACCAATCTTGTGCATCCAATAGTTGTGTTTGTGTCGTAGGATCAGCATTTAGGTCATTTTCCTCCTCCCTAGGATACACTTGTCCAATTTTGTTTTTTAAGCAATCTTATGGATCCAATAAGTTCATTTGTGTAATTGGATTAACATTTAGGTCATTTTCACCATCCCTAGACTTATAATCTTGGGCTATTACGGTTCTTAACCTATATTGTGCATCGAATATGTGTGTTTGTGATATTGGAAGAGCATTTAAGTCATTTTCGTCCTCCCAAGGCTTATTCTCGTTCAATTAGGGTTTTTAACCAATCTTGTGCATCCAATAATTGTCTTTATGTCATTGGATGATTATTTAGGTAATTTTCCTCCTCCCTAGGCTTATTCTTCTCCTATTAGGGTTTTTAACCAATTTTGTGCATCCAATAGATGTGTTTGTGTCATTGGATTAACATTTAGGTCATTTTACACCTCCCTACACTTATTATCCTGGAATTGGGGTTTTTAACCAATCTTGTGCAATCAATAGGACTGTTTGTGTCATTGGATGAGCATTAAAGTCATTTTCATCCTCCCAACGCTTATTCTAGTCCATTAAGGGTTTTTAAGCAATCTTGTGCATTCAATAACTTCATTTGTGTCATTGGATTAACATTTAGGACATTTTCATCCTCCCTATACTTATGCATGGGTAATTAGGGTTTTTAACCAATCTATTGCATCCAATAGTTATGTTTGTGTCATTGAAAGATTATTTAGGTCATTTTCCTCCTCCCTAGGGTTATTATGGTCGAATTAGGGTTTTTAACCAATCTTGTGCATGCAATAGGTGTTTATGTGTCATTGGATGAACATTTAGGTCATTTTCGTCCTCCTTAGTCATATTCTTGTCCAATTATGTTGTTTAATCAATCTTGTTCATTTATTAGATGTGTTTGTTTCATTGGATGAACATTTAGGGCAATTACAGTTTTTAACCAATCTATTGTATCCAATAGTTATGTTTGTGTCAGTGAATAATTATTTAGGTCATCTTCCTCCTCCTTACGGTTATTATGGTCCAATAAGGGTTTTTAACCAATCTTGTGCATGCAATAGGTGTTTATGTGTCATTGGATGAACATTTAGGTCATTTTCGTCCTCCCTAGGCTTATTTTTGTCCAATTAAGGTTTTTAAACAATCTTGTGCATCCAATAGTTGTGCTTTTGTCATTGGATGATTATTTAGGTTTTTTTTGTCCTCCATAGGCTTATTCATGTCAAATTAGAGTTACTAACCAATCTTGTGGATCCAGTAGATGTGTTTGTGTCATTGGATTAACATTTAGGTCCTTTTCGTCCTCCCTAGGCTTATTCTCTTCCTATTAAGGTTTTTAACCTATGTTGTGCATCCAATAGGTGTGTTTGGGTCATTGGATCAATATTTAGGTCATTTTCTACCTCCCTAGGTTTATTCTCGTCCAATTAGGTTTTTTAAACAATCTTGTGCATCCAATAATTTCATTTGTATCATTGGATTAACATTTTGGTAGTTTTCGTCCTCCTTAGGCTTATTCTTGGGATGTTGGGGTTTTTAACCAATCTTGTGCATCCAATAGATTTGTTTGTGTAATTCTATGAGCATTTATTTCAATTTCCTCCTCGCTAGGCTTATTCGTCTCCAATTAGGGTTTTTAAGCAATCTTGTGAATCCAATAGTTGTGTTTGTGTCATTGGATGAATATTTAGGTCATTTTCGTCCTCCTTAGGCTTATTCTTGTCCAATTATGATTTTTAACCAATCTTGTGTATCTAATAGGTGTGTTTGTGTCATTGGATAACCATTTTGGTCATTTTTCGTCCTCCTTAGGCTTATTCTTGTCCAAGTGGGTTTTTTTACCAATCTTGTGCATCCAATAGGTGTGTTTGTGTCATTGGATGAACATTTAAGTCATTTGCGTCCTCCCTAGTCTTATTTTTGTCCAATTAGGGTGTTAAAGCAATCTTGTGCATACAATAAGTTCATTTGTGTCATTGGATTAGCATTTAGGTCATTTTCCTCCTCCCTTGAGTTATTCTCGTCCAAATTATGTATTTTAACCAATCTTGTGCATGAAATAATTGTGTTTGTGTCATTGGAAAAACATTTACGTCATTTTCGTCCTCCTTAGTCCGGTTAGAGGTTTAAAGCAATCTTCTACATCCATTAAGTATGTTTGTGAGACAAGATTAACATTTAAGTCATTTTCGTCCTCCCTAATCTTATTCTAGGGAAACTAGGGTTTTTAACCTATTTTGTGATTCCAATATTTATGTTTGTGTCGTTGGATGAACATTTAGGTCATTTTCGTCCTTCCTAGTCTTTTTCTTGTCCAATTAAGGTTTTTAACCAAGCTTGTGCATCGAATAGGTTTGTTTGTGTCATTGGATGAGTATTTAGGTCATTTTCTTCCTCCCTAGACTTATTTTCGTCCAATTAGGTATTTTAACCAATCTTGTTCATCCAATAGTTGTGTTTATGTCATTGGATAAACATTTACATCATTTTCATCCTCCCTAGGATTATTCTAGTCGAATTAGGGGTTTAAAGCAATCTTGTGCATCCAATAAGTAGGTTTCTGTGATTTGATAACATTGCGGTCAATAGGTGTGTTTGTGTCTTTGGATAACATTGCGGTCACTTTCTTCCTCCCTATGCTTATTCTCGTCCAATTAGTGTTTTTAACCAATCTTGTGCATCCAATAGGTGTGTTTTTGTCGTTAGATCAACATTTAGGTCATTTTCCTCCATCCTAGGCTTATTATTGTCCAATTTCGGTTTTTATGCCATCTTGTGGATCCAATAAGTTCGGTTGTGTCATTTGAATAACATTTAGGTCATTTTCACCCTCCCTAGACTTATTCTTGGGCTATTACGGTTTTTAACCAATCTTGTGCATCCAATAGGTGTGTTTGTGGTCTTGGATGAGCATTTAGGTTATTTTCGTCCTCCCTAGGCTTATTCTTATCCAATTAGGGTTTTTAACCAATCATGTGCATCCAATAGTTGTGTTTATGTCATTGGATGATTATTTAGTTCATTTTCCTCTTCCCTATACTTATTCTTGTCCAATTAGGGTTTTTAACCAATCTTGCGCAACTAATAGATGTGGTTGTGTCATTAGATTAACATTTAGGTCATTTTCTTCCTCCCTAGGCTTATTCTTATCCAATTAGGGCTTTTAACCAATCTTGTTTATCCAATATACATGTTTTTGTGATTGGATTAAGATTTAGGTCATTTTCGTCCTCCTTGGGCTTATTCTCGTCTAATTAGGGTTTTTGACCAATCTTGTGCATCCAATAAGTGTGTTTGTTTCATTGGATTAACATTTAAGACATTTTTTTCTTCACTACAGTTATTCTTGTCCAATAAGAGGTTTTTAACCAATCTTGGTCCTCCCATTGTTGTGTTTGTATGATTGGAGGAATAATTAGGTCATTTTCATCCTCCCTAGGCTTATTCTTTTCTAATTAGGGTTTTTAAACAATCTTGTGCATCCAATAGGTATGTTTGTTTCTTTGGAAGAACATTTAGGTCATTTTTGTCCTCCCTAGGCTTATTCTTGTCCAATTAGGGTTTTTAACCAATTTAGTGCATCCAATACATGTGTTTGTGTCATTGGATTACCATATAGATCATTTTCGTCCTCCCGAGGTGTATTCTTATCCAATTAGGATTTTTAACTAGTCTTGTGCATCCAATAGATGTGTTTGTGTCATTGGATTATCCAATAGATGTGTTCGTCCTCTCCATGCTTATTCTCGTCCAATTAGGTACTTTAACCATTCTTGTGCATCCAATAGGCTTTATTCTGTAATTGGAGGAGCATTTAAGTCATTTTCATCCTCCCTAGGCTTATTCTAGTCCAATTAGGGTTTATAAGCAATCTTGTGCATACTCCCTAGGATTATTCTAATCTAATTAGGGTTTTAAACCATCCTTGTGCATCCAATAGATGTGCTTGTGTCATTGGATTAACATTTAGCTCATTTTCGTCCTCCTTGGGTTTATTTTTGTCCAATTAGGGTTTTTAACAAATCTTGTGTATCCAATAAATTGATTTGTGTTATTGGATTAACATTTAGGTGATTTTCGTCCTCCCTAGGCTTATTCTTGTCCAATTAGGGTTCTTAACCAATCTTGTGCATCCAATAGGAGTGTTTCTGTCATTGGATGAACATTTAGGTCATTTTTGCCTCTCTAGTTTTATTCTTGTCCAATTAGTGTTTTTAAGCAATCTTGTGCATCCAATTTCGTTTTTGTCGATGGATTAACATTTAGGTCATTTTCGTCATCCCTAAGCGTATTCTTGTTCAATAAGGGTTTTTAACCTATCTTGTGCGTCCAATAGGTGAAATTGTGACATTAGATTAATATTTAGGTCATTTTCGTCCTCACTACGCTTATTCTTGTCTAATTAGGGTTTTTAACCAATCTTGTGCATTCAATAGGTCTGTTTGTGTCATTGGATGAACATTTATGTCATTTATGTCATCCCTATTCTTGTTCTTGTCGAATTAGGCTTTTTATTTAATTTTGTGCAACCAATTGGTGTGTTTGTGTCATTGGATTAAGATTAAGGTCATTTTCGTCTTCCTTTGGCTTATTCTCGAGCAATTAGGGTTTTTAACCAATCTTGTGCATCCAATAGGTGTGTTTGTGTCATTGGATTACCATTTAGGTCATTTTCGTCTTCCTTAGGCGTATTCTTATCCAATTAGGATTTTTAACTAGTCTTGTGCATCCAATAGATGTGTTTGTCTCGTTGGATTAACATTTTGGTGATTTTCGTCCAATTAGGTTATTTTAACCAATCTTGTGCATCCAATATGCGTGTTTGTGTCATTGGATGAGCATTAAGTCATTTTCATCCTCCCTAGGCTTATTCTAGCCCAATTAGGGTGATTGTGTCATTAGATGATTAATTAGGTCATTTCGTCCTCCTTAGTCTTATAGTTGTCCAATTAGGGTTTTTACCCAATCTTGTGTATCCAATAAGTTCATTTGTTTCATTGGATAACCATATTATGTGCATCCAATAGATGTGTTTGTGTCATTAGATTAAAATTTAGGTCATTTTCGTCTTCCCTATTCTTATTCTTGTGTAATTAGTGTCTTTAACAAATCTTGTGCATCAAATAGGTGTGTTTGTTTAATTGGATGAACATTTAGGTCATTTTCCTACTCCTTATGCTTCTTCTTGTCCAATTAGGGTTTTAAACAAATCTTGTGCATCCAATTAGTTCATTTTTGTCATCGGAAGAACATTGAGGTCATTTTCATCCACCCTAGGCTTATTCTCGTCCAATTACGGGTTTTTAACTAATCTTGTGCAACTAATGGTTGTGTTTGTGTCATTGGATGATTATTCAGGTCATTTTTGTTCACCCTTGGCTTACTCTTCGGCAATTAGGGTTTTTAACCTATCTTGTGCATCCAATAGGTGTGTTTGTGTCATTGGATCAACATTTAGGTCATCTTCCTCTTCCCTAGGATTATTCTTGTCCAATTAGGGTTTTTAAGCCATCTTGTGCATCCAATAAGTTCATTAATGTCACTGGATTAACATTTAGGTCATTTTTGTCCTCTCTAGACTTATTCTTCTCCAATTTGGGGTTTAAAACAATCTTGTGCATCCAATAGTTGTGTTTCTGTCATGGGGTGATTATTTAGGTCATTTTCGTCCTCCCTAGTCTTATTGTTGTTCAATTATGGTTTTTCACCAATCTTGTGCATCCAATAATGTCATTTGTGTCATTGGATGAACATTTAGGTCTATTTCGTCGTCCTTAGGCTTATTCTTGTCTAATTAGGGTTTTTAACCAGATTCATGCATCCAATAGATGTGTTTGTGTCATTAGATTAACGTTTAGGTCATTTTCGACCTTGCTATTCTTATTCTTGTCGAATTAGGGTTTTTAACAAATCTTGTGCATCCAATAGCTACGTTTGTGTCATTGGACGAACATTTAGGTCATTTTTATCCTCCCTGTTGTTATTATTGTCCAATTAGGGTTTTTAGCTAGTCTTCTGCATCCATTAGATTTGTTTCTTTCATTGGATGAACATATAGGTCATTTTCCTCTTCATTATGCTTCTTCATGTCTAATTAGGGTTTTTAACAAATCTTGTGCATCCAATAAGTTCATTTGTGTCATCGGATGAACGTTAAAGTCATTTTTGTCCTCCCTAGGGTTATTCTCGTCCAATTAGGGGTTTTAACCAATCTTGTGCATCCAATAGTTATGTTTGGGTCATTGGATGATTATTTAGGTTATTTTCGTCCTCCCTAGGCTTTTTCTTTTCCAATTAGCTTTTTTAAGCAATGTTGTGAATCAAGTAGGTGTGTTTGTATCATTATATTAACATTTAGGTTGTTTTCGACCTCCCTTGGATTATCCTTGACCAATTAGAATTTTTGACCAATTTTGTACCTCCAATAGGTATATTTTTGTCATTGGATGAACATTTAGGTCATTTTCATCCTCCGATGGCTTATACTTGTGCCATTATGGTTTTTAACCAATCTTGTGCATCCAATAGGTGTGTTTGTGTCCTTGGATGAGCATTTAAGTCATTTTCATCCTCCCAAGGCATATTCTAGTCCAATTAGGGTTTTGAAGCAAACTTGTGAATCCAATAAGTTCATTTGTGTCATATGATTTACATTTAGGTCATTTTCATTCTCCCTAGACTTATGCTTGGGAAATTAGGGTTTTCAAAAAAACTTGAGCATCCAATAGATGTGTTTGTGTCATTAGATTAACATTTAGTTCATTTTTGACCTCCCTTGGATTATTCTTGTCCAATTAGGGTTTTTAACCAATCTTGTGCATCCAATAGGTTTATTTGTCTCATTGGATAAACTTTTAGGTCATTTTCGTCCTCCCTAGTCTTATTCTTGGGCAATTAAGGTTTTTACGCAAACTTGTGAATCCAATAAGTTCATTTGTGTCATATGATTTACATTTAGGTCATTTTCATTCTCCCTAGACTTATGCTTGGGAAATTAGGGTTTTCAAACAAACTTGAGCATCCAATATATGTGTTTGTGTCATTAGATTAACATTTAGGTCATTTTTTACCTCCCTTGGATTATTCTTGTCCAATTAGGGTTTTTAACCAATCATGTGCATCCAATAGATTTATTTGTCTCATTGGATTAACTTTGAGGTCATTTTCGTCCTCCCTAGACCTATTCTTGGGCAATTAGGGTTTTCAAGGAATCTTGTGCATCCAATAGGTGTGTTTGTCATTGGTTAAGGATTTAGTTCATTTTCGTCCTACCTAGGCTTATTTTAGTCTTATGCATCCAATAGGTGTGTTTGTGTCATTGGATTAACATTTAGGTCATTTTCATCCTCTCTAGGATTATTCTTGTAAAATTAGGGTTTTTATCCAATCTTGTGCCTCCAAGTGTTGTGTTAGTGTCTTTGGATAAATATTTAGGACTTTTTTGTCCTCCCTAGGCTAATTCTTGTCCTTTTAGGGTTTTTAACCAGTCTTGTGCAACCAATAGTTGTGTTTGTGTCATTGGATGATTATTTAGGTCATTTTCGTCCTTCCTAGACTTATTCTTGTCCAATTAGTGTTTTTAACCAATCTTGTGCATCTAATAGATGTGTTTGTGCCATTGGATTAACATTTAGATCATTTTCGTCCTCTATAGGCTTATTCTTCTCCAATTAGGGGTTTTAACCAATCTTGTGCATCAAATAAGTGTGTTTGTGTCATTGGATGAGCATTTAAGTCTTTTTCATCCTCCCAAGGCTTATTCTAGTCCAATTAGGGTTTTTAATCAATCTTGTGCATCCAATAAGTTCATTTTGGTTATTGGATTAACATTTTTGTCATTTTTATTCTCCCGAGACTTATTCTTGGGCAGTTAGGGTTTTTAGCCAATCTTGTGCTTCTAATAGGTGTGTTTGTGTCATTGGATGTACATTTTGGTCATTTTTGTCCTTCCATGGCTTATTCTTGTCCAATTAGTGTTTTTAACCAATCTAATGCATCCAGTATGTGTGTTTGTGTCTTTGGATCAACATTTAGGACCTTTTTGTCCTCCTTAGGCATATTCTTTTCCAAATAGGGTTTTTAACCAATCTCTTGCATTCAATTGAAGTGTTTGCGTCAATGGATTAACATATAGATCATTTTCGTCCTCCTTATGCTTATTCTTCTCAAATTAGGGTTTTTAACCAATCTTAGGCATCCAATAGGTGTGTTTGTGTCATTGTTATTCTTCTCATATCAGTTAAGTCATTTTCATCCTCCCAAGGCATATTCTAGTCCAATTAGGGTTTTTATGCAATCTTGTGCATATAATAAGTTCATTTGTGTCATTGGATTAACATTATGGTCATTTTCACCCTCCTTAGAGTTATTCTTGGGCAATTAGGGTTTTTAGCAAATGTTGTGCATCCAATAGGTGTGTTTGTGTCATTAGATGAAAATTTAGTTCATTTCAGACCTCCCTTGAATTATTCTTGTCCAATTAGGGTTTTGAACCAATCTTGTGCCTCTAATAGGTCTGTTTCTATCATTGGATAAACATTTAAGTCATTTTCATCCTCCCATGGCTTATTCTTGTCCAATTAGGGGTTTTAGCCATTCTTGTGCATCCAATAGGTGGGTTTGTGTCATTGGATGAACATTTAGGTCATTTTCGTCCTCCTTAGTCTTATTCTTGTCCAATTAGGGTTTTTAATCAATCTTTTGCATCGAATAGGTGTGTTTGTGTCATTGGATGAATATTTAAGTCATGTTCCTCCTCCCTAAGCTTATTCTTGTCCAATTAGGGTTTTTAACCAATCTTGTGCATCCAATTGGTGTGTTTGTCTGATTGGATTATTTAAGTTGTTTTCGTCCTCCCTAAACTTATTCTTGGGCAGTTATGGTTTTTAACAAATTTTGTGTATCCAATAGGTGTGTTTGTGTCATTGGATGAGCATTTAGGTCATTTTCGTCCTCCCTATTGTCAAATTAGGGTTTTTAATCTATCTAGTGAATCCAATAAGGGTGTTTGTGTCATTGGATGAACATTTAGGTCATTTTCGTCCTTCTTAGGCTTATTCTCGTCTAATTAAGGTTTTTAACCAATCTTGTGCATTTAATAGGTGTGTTTGAGTTGTTGGAGGAGCATTTAGGTCATTTTCCTCCTCTTTAGGCTAATTCTTGTCCAATTTTGGTTTTTAACCAATCTTGTACATCTAATAAGCTCATTTATGTCATTAGATTATCATTTCGGTCATTTTCGTCCTCCCTCTACTTATTCTTGGGCAATTAGGGTTTTAAACCAATATTGTGCATCCATTAGGTTTGTTTGTGTCATTAGATGAGCATTTAGGTTATTTTGCTCCTCCTTAGGCTTATGCTTGTCCAGTTTGGGTTTTTAACAATCTTGTGCATCCAATAGTTGTGTTTGTCTCAACGGATGAACATTTAGGAAATTTTCGTCCTCCCTAAACTTATTCTTGTCCAATTAGCTTTTTTAACTAATATTGTGCAACCAACGAATGTATTTCTGTCATTGGATTAACATTTAGGTCATTTTCGTCTTCCCTAGGCTTATTCTCGTCCAATTAGGGTTTTTAACTAGTCTTGTGCATCCAATAGGTGTGTTTGTGTCATTCGATTAGCATTTAAGTCTTTTTCATAATCCCTTTGCATATTTTAGTCTAATTAGGGTTTTTAAGCAATCTTGTGCATCCAATAAGTTCATTGGTGTCAATTGATTATCATTTAGGTCATTTGTGTCCTACGTAGACTTATACTTGGGCAATTAGGGTTTTTAACAAATCTTGTGCATTCAATAGTTGTGTTTGTGTCATTGGATTAACATTTTAGTCATTTTCGTCCTCCCAAGACTTATTCATGTCCAATTAGGGGTTTAAACAAATCTTGTGCCTCCAATAGGTGTGTTTGTGTCATCAGATGAACATTTAGGTCATTTTCGTCCTCCATATTCTTATTCTTGTCTAATTAGGATTTTTAACCAATCGTCTGCATCCAATAGGTGTGTTTGTGTCATTGGATGAAGATTTAAGTTATTTACGTCCTCCCTAGGCTTATTCTTGTCCAATTGGGGTTTTTAACCAATCTTGTGCTTCCAATAGGTGTGTTTGTGTTCTTGGATGAACATTTAGGTCATTTTCGTCCACCCTAGACTAATTGTTGTTCAATTAGGGTATTTAACAAATTTTGTGTATCCAATAGGTTTGTTTGTGTCATCGGTTGAACATTTAGGTCATTTTCGTCCTCCCTAGTCTTATTCTTGTCCAATTAGTGTTTTTAAGAAGTCTTGTGCATCCATTAAGTTCATTTGTGTCATTGGATTAACATTTAGGTCATTTTGATCCTCCCTAGGCTTATTTTTGTCCAACTAGGGTTTTTAACGAATCTTGTGCATCCAATAGGTGTGTTTGTGTCCATGGATGAACATTTAGGTCATTTTCGTCCTTCCTAGACTTATTGTTGTTCAATTAGGGTTTTAAACCAATCTTGTGCATCCAATAGGTGTGTTTGTGTCCTTGGATGAACATTTAAGTCATTTTCGTCCTATGTAGTATTATTCTTATTCAATTAGGGTATTTAAATAATCTTGTCCATCCAATAAGTTCATTTGTGTCGTTGGATTAACATTTAGGTCATTTCCGTCCTCCCTAGGCTTATTTTTGTCCAACTACGATTTTTAACCAATCTTGTGCATCCAATAGTTGTGTTTGTGTCATGGGATGAACATTTATGTCATTTTCGTCCTCCCTATACTTATTTTTGTCCAATTAGGGTTTTTAACCAATCTTGTGCATCCGATAGGTGTGTTTGTTTGAAGAAGTTATTGCTTCATTGCTTCGAACCAAGAGTTATCAACTATGAATTCTTTGGTTCATTTTGCCTCTATTTGAGATATCATTTCCATGTTGTTGTTGATATAATCTTTAAAAGACATTGTTGTTGTTAGTCCATCAGATGTATTTCCTATAATTTGATTTTGTGGATGATCTCATATGATTTTCCAGCTTCTTGGAGAAGTTTGAAACGAAGATTATTTATCGATCTTATTTTTCTAAGGAACAATATGCTGTTGTTGTTTAAATTGTTCTTCTTCTTCATCATCATCTATCTTACGTACATCAAGATCATCAAATTCATACAATAATATATGCATGCTTATTTCAACAATTTTTTCAATAATATATAGCTTTGTCTGATTTTGCATCAAACTTCCCTAGATTTTCTTTGTTATTTAAAATATAACAGTAACATCTTAAAATGTGAAAGTATGAATTTTGACTTTCTATTTTTCCATATTTCATAGGGTGTCATGTTGATGATTTTCCTTATAGATACTCGATTCAAAATATAGCATCAAGTGTTGATAGCTTCAGCCGAGAAATATTTTTCAACATTTGATTCATCCAAAATGGTTCTTGCCATTTCTTGTAATGCTTTATTCTTACGTTCAACAACTTCATTTTGTTGAGGAGTTATTGCACAAGATAGTTTATGAGAAATGTCAAGTTCATCAAAATAAAGTTTTAAAAGAAGTATTACGAATTCTCCTCCATGATCAAATCTTATGAAGATTATGTTAGAGTCTTTTTTATTTTGTACCTTTTTGCAGAAAGTTTTAAAAGCATTGAATGAATCATCCTTTTTGTTTAAGAATACCCATCTGTATCGAGAACAGTAATCAACAATAACAAAACTATATTTTATTCCTCCTAAACTTGTTGTTTCGATAGGACCAAAAAGATCAATTTGAAGTAGTTCAAAAAAAAATTTATTTGATATAAAATCTTTTAAATGGAAACTATTTTTGACTTGTTCTCCTTTTGCACAAGCTTCACATATTTTATTGTTTTCAAAATTTATTTTGGACTAACCTCTTACAAAATCTAATTTTGATAAATTTGAGATTATTTTCATACTAACATGTCCAATTTATTTGTCATATCCATTTGTCTTTATTGAACTACTTTTATAAGATAAAAATAAACATAGATAATTTATGCCTAAAAAAACAAAGATATCATAAATATATTTTATTGTTTATAACACTTATTCAAATTGGAATAACATTCTCATGACATGTTTCTTTTTAAAATATCTTTCATGGCAACTAGTTTCATGAAGAAGAAAAAAATATTATAAACAAAACCAATTAATAAAGGAGTATTGTATGAATAATAGCATTTTCAAAATTTAACTTTTTTGCAAACGCTTAAATTTTTAATACTATCAAAATAAATATATAAGTTACAAAAATGTAGCTATAAACAAAACCAAAAATGTAGTTAATATAACAAAGATGTAGTTATTTGGTTTGGGTCGACTCAAGTGGTCAAATTTAAATGGCGCTGTGTCGTGAATATTTGAGATTGAGTTTTATTAATTTGATTTTGTTTTGACTAGTTTATTTTAAAAAATTATTTTATTTTATTTTTGCTATAACTTTTGTTGGAAATAAAATTTCCAAAAACTCTTAAAATATACATAAAATGGAGTATATAACAAATTATAAAAACAAAAATTTAATGATCTAATTTTTTTTGAATTTTCTCTTAAAAATCATTTTTTAAAGGTATTTTTTTAAAAAAAATATGGTTTAATTTTCTTAAAATATATAATAATTAATATTTAAATTATTAAATATAAAAATTATTTTTTAAATCTCTAACATGAATCTGAATTAGTTTCTCTTATTATTAAGTAAGTTATCATCAAAATAATTTTTAATAATATAAAGTTTTTTATTTTTTTTTTAATCTATAAAAGAACGTCCCGTTATGACCTCAAATAATATTAATTTAATTTATTATGAATTTAAAATTGTTAATGAAATAACTTCAAGTATCTTACTTGAAGCAATTTGCAGCGCGCGACGAGTGTACTAAAAGATGATGTCATCATGTAGCTACTATTATAAGATAAAGACTACTTAAAGCAATTCAATCAGCATGCACAAACAACATACTAAAAAAGATGACGTCATCGTAGTTACTAGTATAAGTTAGATGTATTGTGGAGTTGTTTATACAACTATAATTAATTTGCATCGTAGTTATTAGTATAAGTAATATGTGGTTTATAATGGACGGGTTCGGTTAAGAATTTTTGAACCACGGATACTCGAATCCGCCCCTTTCAAATTAATAATATTATATTTTAATATACTAAGCTGTCCAAAAATCTAAAAGATTTTTCTGAGTCAAGAAAAAAAAAGGCCCAAATCCAAAATAAACCCACCTCTCACTAAAAATTTGAAACCCTAATCTCATTTCATCACTTTCACTAAAAATCTGAAACCCTATTCTCATTCCATCACTCTCACTCTCAACTCATATACTCACACCTCCGCCAACTCCATCAATCTTGTTCGAAAGCGCCACCACCATCGATTATGTTTGAAGTCACCGCCACCACCGGTTCTGTTCGAAACCGCCGCCACCACCGGTTCTGTTCGAAACTGCCGCCACCACCACCGGTTTTGCAACACTAATACCCTCCTTCTGTTTTTCTTTTTCTTCTCTTCAACTGTAAATGGAGAGGGTACATGCAACACGATCCTTCACAAAGGCACATAGGTACATGCAACATCATTTGAGTTCCTTCGTTTTTTTAACGATCTTAGTTAGGGTTTTTAACACGTGATTTTACTTATTCAAAGCACACTAAGTTTTTTGTTAGATTTTTCATTTCTTTTACGATCTAGGTTTGAATAAATAACTTCATTTTTTCATCAATGTTAAGGTACTGAATCTATTGAGCGTGCTATTTTTTCTGTGTTGGAAGGTCGTCATCACTCATCATTGTGAGCAAGAACAAAAAGGTTAGTGTTGATTGTATAATGGGTATAGGGTTTTTAAATTTGTTTTCAGTTTTATGATTTGTGATGTTTTGAATCTGTTAAAGTTTTGGTTTGATTTGTGAAAGTTTATTATATAATGGGTCTTTTAGGGTTTTTGGAAGTTTTATCTTTTGGGTCTTTTATGATTTCTTTCTATTTTTGTTAAGTTGGGTTCAATTTGTTTAACTTAGGGTTTGTCTTGAAGGTTTAATTTTTCATTTATAAGTGTATATATTTAAAAATATTTTAGTTAATGTTAGGTTTTTATGCATAATTGGTGTGGTTTATTTAATGTGATTTGGTTGGAGTTTGTTCTATGTTTAAGGTTATCAACCCTTTATTTCTGTGAATCTCTTCAATATATTTTTAGTTTTAGTTTTTTTTGTCTTAGCAGAAATTTATTTTTGTGTTTTTTGTTGCAAGAATAATAAAGATATTATATTATAAGACTATATTGTTGAATTTCATGTGGAAGATAAATTTAAAGATAATTGCATTGATAATCTTATTTCAATATGATTTTTTTTTTTTTTTTTTT